>JAUZSX010314414.1:0-12055 GCA_034780655.1 Idiosepius hallami | reverse complement strand
CTTTCAATTTTTCGTATATTTCTTTTAATATCATTCGAAAAGTCCTTTATGTAATCCAAATGTTTTTTTGTATCCCATCCGAAGCACTTTCGGACTTGAAGTAGTCCATCTTCAGGGGGTTATAATATATATATATATATATATATATATATATATATATTATTTGGGTTCAGTAGTTCCCGACCTAGGTTTCACCTCCGGATCGTCAGGGGAACATTTTTAATATATTTAATATATATATATGTTTAGTAAACCATAATTTTTAGTAAACCTAAAAAAATTTGACAATCACTGAAAAGTTAGTGCTCTTATTCTTTTGAACCCCGACTTATCAAAATTACCAAGTAGTCACTGAGAGCCGTCATTTTAGAGGAACATATTAAAGCCAAAATATTGGTGCGTCATTTTTTGCCTTATGATGTCAGGGCCGATATATCGACTCTTTAGGGTCAAAAAGGTTAAAAATTATAAGCCCGCTAAATTATTTGGCATCGTACATAAACATTGCTTCCCTTAAAATTTGTCACCCATTAAAATTAGCACCTATAGCATTTGGTATCAGTAGCGTTTTTTGACTCCTTGTATATCTATCTGTGCGTAAAAGATCCCTGATACGCGCTCTACACTGGGTATAATCAACAGTTAACAAAGAACTACAAAATGTTTAGAAAAAAAAATACAAATTAAATATAGAGAATTAAGGATCAGGGGGTCAGACGGGTTGGTCTTTGGGTGAGGATAGGAGTTCAGTTGGGGGAGACGATTATTTGTGAAAAGAATTCTTAAATTATCTCTTCTTCGTCTAACGGAAGGTCGAGTCTAGCACTTTCTATATAATCCATGTGACACCAGACCTGCGAAGTTTCAAGATAGATCCACCGATTGGGAGTTCAGTCTGAGCACGGCCAGTACAGAATATATATACAGCGTTCGTTTTGGAACGACGGGTATAAGGTTTTTTGGAGGTGTGTGCGAACAATGTGCTGGTGGAGGGAATGGTAGTGGTCTTAGGGAGGAGGGTGAATGGCAGTCTTCTCGCCGCCGACGATAGACAGCTGAAAGAGAATTATCGCCGAATGGGGCACGAGATAGCTGGCGAGACGTGTTGTTAAATACCCAACCGTGTCTGCTGTGAAAAATAAAATGCTAAAAATCTTCAGACGTGGTGCGCTGCGTCCATCTTAATTTTTCTTTCTTTTTTTTTTCTTCCTTTCTTTCTTTCCTTCTTTCGTTCTTTTTTCTTTCTTTTCTTTTCTCTTTTTCTTTCTTTTTTTCTTTTTTTTCCATTCTTTGTTTCTTTCTTTCTTTCTTTTCCTTTTTCTTTCGTTTTCTTTCTTTCTTGTTCTTTCTTTCATTCTTTCTTTTTTTCTTTCCTTCTTTCTTTCTTTTTTCTTTCTTGCTTTCTTTTCTTTTCTCTTTTTCTTTCTTTTTTTCTTGTTTTTTCGTTCTTTGTTTCTTTCTTTCCTTTCCTTTTTCTTTCTTTTTCTTTCTTTCTTGTTCTTTCTTTCATTCTTTCTTTTCTTTTCTTTCTTTCTTTCTTTTTTTCTTTCATTCTTTCTTGCTTTCTATTCTTTTCTTTTTTCTATCTTTTTTCCTTTCTTTTGTTCTTTCTTTTCTTTCTTTCTTTCTTTCTATTCTTTTCTTTTTTCTTTCTTTTTTTCTTTCTTTTTTTCTTTCTTTCCTTTCTTTTTTCTATCTTTTTTCTTTCTTCTATCTTTCTTTCATTCTTTTTTATTTTTTATTCTTTCTCTCTTTTTTTTTCTTTTATTTCTTTCGTTTTCTTCATTTTTTCATTCGTTCTTTTTTCTTTCGTTTCTTCTACTTTGTTTGATTTATTCTTTTTTTTTTCTTTCTTTCTTTCTACTTTCAGTATCTTTCTTTCCTTTTCTTTCTTATTTTTTTAATTCATTTTTTCTTTCTTCCTTTTGTTTTTTCTTTATTTTTGTTCTTTCTTTCGTTCTTTCTTTTCTTTTCTTTTTTCTGTCTTTTTTTCTTTCATTCTTTCTTGCTTTCTATTCTTTCTTCCTTTTTATTCTTTTCTTTTTTCTTTCTTTCTTTCTTTCTATTCTTTTCTTTTTTCTTTCTTTTTTCTTTTATTTCTTTCGTTTTCTTCCTTTTTTTATTCGTTCTTTTTTCTTTCGTTTCTTCTACTTTGTTTGATCTATCCTTTTTCTTTCTTTCTTTCTTTCTTTCTACCTTTTCTTCTTTCTTTCTACTTTCAGTATCTTTCTTTCCTTTTCTTTCTTATTTTTTCATTCATTTTTTTCTTTCTTCCTTTTGTTTTTTCTTTCTTTCTTTCATTCTTTCTCTCTACTTTCAGGTTCTTTCTTTCTTTCCTTCTTTCTTTTTTTCTATCTTAATTTCATTTATTGCCATTAATTACCTTTACCTCAAGTTGAGATGAGATTCGTTAACTTTGGAGAATACCCAATCTAGATAAAGGATAACACCGATTACGAAAAACCCTGGGATATAATGAACACGTAAAAATGGCCTTGTGCCTAACTTGGGTTGGTGCATGACTAAGTAGATACTAACACTGATTAAAAAAGTCTACGGATATAATGAGCACGTAAAAATGACCTTGTGGCTAACTTGGGTTGGTGCATGACTAAGTAGATACTAACACTGATTAAAAAAAGTCTACGGATATAATGAGCACATAAAAATGGCCTTGTGGCTAACTTGGGTTGGTGCTCGACCAACACTGATTAAAAAAGTCTACGGATATAATGAGTACTTAAAATGGCCTTGTGCCTAACTTGGGTTTTTGCTCGACCAAGTAAATATAACATATTTGGGCTCGTGTGTGTATGTGCGTGTGTGTTTTTCCCTGTCTGTGCATGTTTGTGGTCTTGTGTGTGTCTCTGTCTGTCCGTGTGTATGTTCAAAAGCTAAAAACCCGAATTTGATATGTTCATCGTGATTTTCTTAGTTAATCTCAAGACTAGACTGACATCAGTTTCTGATTAAGGAATTCCGTAATTGCGGCACTTTGAGTAATTTATAGGGAATCACCGTGAACTTCGGATTTTTCCTTAATTCCTTCCAAACGGTAACGATGCCCAAAATAACGAACTTTTGGGACAACCAATAAAATTATTCTAATAAATTTTAGTTTGGATAATGTAAACTTTCCCTGACAAAATTGCAGTTTGAAGAACAAAATAGCCTCGACTCCTATTTCACATAAACGGAACATTTACCCTAAACACGGTTAAGTTACTTTAACCCTTTGGATCATAAGAGACCGATATATCGGCCCTGATAGTATAAGGCAAAAGAAGACACGCCTATATTTTGACTTCATTATGTTCCTCTGATATAACGACTCTGAGTGAATATTTGATAATTTTGATAAGTCGGGGTTCTAAGGAATTAAAAAACAATATCGATATTTAGAAGTTAACAGTTTTAAATAAGCAGAATTTCTTTTTTACAAATAAACAATATAAAACATTTTTTTAAAATTTTAAACAAGAAAACAATTAAAAAAAAATTTTTTTTTCTTTAATTCAAACAAGAAAACCAAAACGATTTTTAATTTTAAATAAGTTTTAACTAACTTCTTTTTCAAAAAAACTATTTTCAAATTTTAAACAATAATTCTGAAAGAATTTTTAATCCTAAATAAGCAGAACATATTTTTCAATTTTTTTTAATAAAAAAAAAACAACGAAAAAAAAACAACTTTTTAAAAAAAATCTATTATTTACATAATAACATAACAAAGGTAAATATGTAAAATCTAAAAGAGGAATCGTGGCTATTTTGTCCTGCAAACTGTGATCTTGCTCTTTCACTGTTCTAAACTTGCTTTTACTTTATATAAATACATCATCACATGTTCTAATTAGTAGTCAACTGCTACTGTGGCTGTTTTTGATGTTGTGTTGTTGAGTCTATTTGGCCAAGTGGGTAGGCAGTCGATCTACGGAATCCGATTTTAAATTCCAGTCGTTTCATTTGCGTTCATAATTGGACTAATACCCTTGGACAAGGTATGAATACCAACATTCCCTCCAGCTATGGACTAAATTGCAAACTTTGTTTTTTTTTAATACGTGTGTATACAACAATTGTTATTAGAATAAAATGACTTAAAATGTTGATATTATACTTACTTAGTGAGCATCAACCCAACTTTGGCACAAGGACAATTTTACGTGCTCTTATCTGGGCTTTTTATATTCCGTGTTATCCTTCACCTAGATGAGATGCTCTCCCAAGTTAACGAGCCCCATCTGCCTGAGGCAGCTAAAGGTGAATGTAATGGTTTTAACTGGGATTTAAACTCACGTATTGTGATTTCAGAGCCCGAGCTTTTACCCATTGTCCACCTACGCTGCATACAACCTGATACAGATACGATATTTATTTGTAAAGAAAATACAAATTTAGCACAAGGTCGATTGAAATAGGGTGGCTAGTCGGGCTGGTCGTAAATTTAAAACCTAACCTTAACCAGACCAACACAGAAATATTGCCAGGCTTTGTGAACCCAACTGACCCTTCATCTAAATTTAAGAGAAGTAGCTGAAAATGCTATTCTTTCTATCTATACAATGACTTTGGTCCTCTTCGTCTTCTCCGTGTAATACGATCTCAGAGCCGTAGCTTTTACCAATGCACCACTGTCGCTGGCAAATGTTGATATACCGTAAAACACAAACAAATAAACATGCTGTCAGTGTAACTATGCTCGTAGTTAAATTGGATCTGCCATCACCAGAAATACAGAAGACCCTAGAATATCTTTTCAAAGCAAAATAATTGAATTTTCTTGGAGTGAATCTCTCGCCATTACGTTGTAATCGTTACAACCCCAAATCGAAAGTGACATGATGGTTAACATCTTAGCTAAGCACCATTGAGTCTAAATGAGTCCAGCTGCCTGAAATTACGATGGGCAACACTTTAAAGAAATCTTATCAAAGAGCAACTCACAATATTATTTAGTACTGATCATTCTGGAACGGTTTTAATCTATGTGTCCCATAATAATTAGGGCTTTACGTAAATGAGCCCCCCCTTATTTCTCAGGTCACGGAAGTTAAGTAACGTCAAGCCTGGTGGTTAGTTAGATGGGTGACCATTTAAAATTACCAGGTACTATATCTTTATAAGAACAAGTCACGATAGAGACACCAGTTCCTGTCATATCTCCGAAGTTAAGCAACGGCGAGCTTAGTCATTATTAAGTTGGTTGACCGTTTTACTGTGTCTTAATACAATTAAATCATGTTGGAAATACCGGTTCCCGTCAAATCACCGAAGTTAAGCAACGTCGAACCTGGTCAATAATTTGATGGGTGACCATTTTATCGTATCTTTATACGAACAAATTACTTGGAAACACCAGTTTCCATCAGATGTCCGAAGTTAAGCAACGTTGACCCAGGTCAGAAGTTAGATGGGTGACCATTTAAGATTAATTTATTCGGCAAGTTACGTTGTAGCCATCCATCATATCACCGAAGTTAAGCAAAGGAAATTCATATCAAATTTACTTGGTAGAGCAGTAACTCAAGTTAGGTACAATACGTGATCTACATACCTGGGCTTTTTTGTATTCAGTGTTGCTCTTCACCAAGATGAGTTGCTCTCAAAAGTTAAAGAGCTCCATCTGCCCGAGGCATTATTTTTTTTCAAAGAAATTTGGTATGCCGTAACACAAAACAGCAGCGACGGTGGAGCATTGGTGAAAGCTCGGGCTCTGAAATCGTATTACGCGAGTTCAAATCCCAGTCAAAAACCATTACACACATTAGCAGCCTCGGGCAGATGGGGCTCGTTAACTCGGGAGAGCAGCTGATCTAGGTGAAGGGTAACACTGAATGTAAAAACCCGGGTAAGAGCACGTAAAAATGGCCTTGTGCCAAACTTGGGTTGGTGCTCACCAAGTAGATATAATACAAAGAATTTTGATTAAACGAATTTTTCTAAGTGTGAGTGAACGAAAAATGGAGGGTTAGGGTTAGAGGAGGAATTCGAAAAGGTGGTGAGAGAGAGAGAGAGAGAAAGAGAGAGAGAGAGAGAGAGGGAGAGAGAGAGAAAGGGGGTGAAAGAAAAGAAGAATAGAAAAAAAAGAGAGTGTGAAAGAAAGAGAGAGAAAGACAGAAATAAATAAAGAAAAAAAGAAAGAAAGATTGAAATGAATAAAGAAAGAAAAAAAAAAGAAAAGAAAGATTGAAAGAGAGAAAGAAAGAAAGAAAGAAAAGAAAAAGAAAGACTGAAATAAAGAAAAAAGAAAAAAAGGGAAGATTGAAATAAAAAATAAATAATTAAAGAAAGAAGGAAAGAAAGAAAGAAAGTAATTTAGTTTGAAAAAAGAAAGAAATATATAAGTAAAGGAAGAAAGAAAGAAAGATTGAAAGAAAGAAAGAAAGAATGAAAGAAAAAAATATGAAAGAAAGGAAAAGAAAGATTTAAATAAAGAAAGAAAGAAAGAAAAAAAGAAAGAAAGAAAGAAGGAAATAAAAAAGAAAGAAGGAAAGAAAGAAAGTAATTTAGTTTGAAAAAAGAAAGAAATATATAAGTAAAGGAAGAAAGAAAGAATGATTGAAAGAAAGAAAGAAAGAATGAATGAAAGAAAAAATATGAAAGAAAGTAAAAGAAAAAAGAAAGAAAGAAAGAAAGAAAAAAATATGAAAGAAAGAAAAAAAAGATTTACATAAATAAAGAAAGAAAGAAAGAAAAAAGAAAGAAAGAAAGAAAGAAAAAAACATGAAAGAAAGAAAAAGAAAGATTTAAATAAATAAAGAAAGAAAGAAAAAAAAAAATAAATAAATAAATAAAAAAAGAAAGAAAGAAAGAAAGAAAAAAATATGAAATAAAGAAAAAGAAAGATTTAAATAAATAAAAAAAGAAAAAAAGAAAAAAAGAAAGAAAGAAAGAAAAAAAAGAAAGAAAGAAAGAAAGTAAAAAAGAAAGAAAAAATATGAAAGAAAGAAAAAGAAAGATTTTTTAGATAAATGAAAAGATAAATAATAAAGAGATGGAAGAATGTAATCAATTTGAATGAACCGGAAATTTAAAAGAAATTATGTGTAATAAAATATGACATGCATTTTTAGGGGTGGAAAATATTTGTAAAAGAAAAAAGCGAAGAAAAATTTTCTATTTTTTTTTCTTTAATAACAAAGAAAAAAAAAAAAAAAAATATATATATATATATATATGATAGAAAAATGTTAGAAAAAACAAATTAGTATTAGTGCCAACGCGTTTCGGGTATTGTCCTTCATCAGGGCACTTTTATTTATGTTAAAATTTTGCTATTCCTACCCTGTCCATCAAGTTTTTAGGGACACACACACATATATATATATATATATATATTCATCTGTGTAATAAGGTTGCATAAATTCATAGAGTCCTCAATATCAGTGAGAGAGTGTGTATATTAGTTAAGTGTAAATACGGAGTCAACAGTCTTTGGCGACTGTCAGTTTCTCGCCTGACCGTCATCATAGTAGTTCGGTGAATGAATTGTAGAGAAGGAAATAAGTTATTTCAGTTCGAATGCTTAATGCATTCGACAAATCATACCATGAACCACCTGATAGTCACCGAAGGCTGACAGTCATTGAAGGCTGTTGACTCCGTGTCTACACTTAACTAATACACATATTGGTAAAAGCTTGGGCTCTGGAATTGTATTGCACAAGTTCAAATGCCAGTAAAAACAATTGCCCTTACCTTAAGTTTCCTCGTTAGATAGGGCTCGTTAACGTGATGGAGTAATTCATCTAGGTGAAAGGCAAGACTGATTACAAAAGCACAGGAATATTATGTGTACATAAAAATAGCCTTATGCCTAACTTTAGTTTTTGTTCAACCAAGTTGATATATCTTATTTACTTGGTTGAGAAGCAAAGTAAGTTAGGCACAAGGCTATTTTTACAAGCTCTTATACCAGGGCTTTTTAAATCAGTGTTACCCTTCACCTAGAGGAGTTACTCTCCAGAGTTAACAAACCCCATCTGGCCGAGGCTGCTAAAGTGAATGTAATGGTTTTGACTTGGATTTGAACTTGCGTTATATGATTCCGGCACCAGAGTTTTTACCAATGCTCCACCAACGCTGCCAAGTTAATATATATAATATAAACATCATTCTCTTTAAAACTTTTTAAACTTTTAACTAAAGTTAATTAAGGTGTCCATAGAAAGTATCGTATTCTTTCTAGTCTAAAACCAATAAAGACCAATTTCTATTAAATTGTTCTTAAATGTGCAGTATAGTCTACAACTGTGTTCAGTCACGAAGCAAAGGTCCTTGTCCACTGTTCAGTTTACAACCTTACTCTTAATCAGATAAAGAATATGAACATCGGTCTGATCACTCGTGACTTGATTCTTTGCATACGTACAAAACTTTCCTCTTATTTTTCGACTTTGTCGACTGTTAAACCCAAATGAAACAAGACCAAAACAGCCATGTTTGCTCAGTGTAAACAGCGATCTTTTATAGTCTTTGTCGACTTCATATTATTGATTTTCATTGGATGAATGTATTTTTAATAGAACACATTGAAATAATGCTCTATCAGAGTGGTTTTTTTCTGAGAGAATTTGTTTGTTTATTCAGTTCATTTGGTCTTACGGCATATCAACCTTTTCATCCAGAGAGGGTGGAGCAATGGCAAAAAGCTTGGAATTTGGAAACGTATTACGCAAGTTCAAATCCCAGTCAAAACTCTTGAGTCCTTTGTCATTGTCATTGTTAAAAGGCGGGATTTTGGTAAGATGAATCAAGTTGCCGTGGTAATTTTTCTAAAAGAAGAGTGCTATTAAAACCCAACAATATTATTAGTCAGTAGCAGTCCATAGCAGCAGCAACAGCGTCCAAATAATAGAATTAATAGTAGTTGCGGGTAAAACCAACAGCAGTTATGACAGTAACCAATAGTCCGGGAATTTAGAAAATAGTGATATTTATTTAAGTTAATTGTTGTATAGGAATATTGATCTCATTCTGCTCTTAGATTGGTCAGGTCAATTTTACCCATTGTATTTAACTGAATCTGCCGATCTTTGCACTCATACCAAAAATTACACAACAAAGACCATTACATTCACCTTTAGCTGTCTAAGGTAAATGGGGCTTATTAACTCATGAGAGCAACTCATCTAGAGTAAGAGCATAACTGAATGAAAATAGCCCATATATATATAAATTACACGTAAAATGGCCTTGTGTCTAGCTTGGTTTGGTGCACGACTAAGTAAACATAATATTAACCTTTTTAGGTCAGCGAGAGAATTTTATAAAAGGATTCCACGTCTTTCTTTCCATCAATCTATTTTTCTATTTGTATTTACTTTTCTCTGTGTTTGTATCTTTATGTCAATCAGACTGTCAGTATTTCGTTTTTTGTGTCCTGGCAGGTTGGGGATTGATATCCTCCATGTTGAGGCTTAAGCATAGCACTCGCAACCCTTTTTCGTAAAAACAAGTATTATATTTACTTGGTGAGCACCAACCCAATTTTGGCGCAAGGCCATTTTTATGTGCTCTATATACCCGGGCTTTTTACATTCAGTGTTACCCTTCACCTAGATGAGCTGCTCTCCCGAGTTAACGAGCCACATCTGCCCGAGGCTGCTAAAGTGAAAGTTAAGGTTTTCATTGGGGTTTGAGCTCGCGTAATACGATTTCATAGTCGGAGCTTTTACCAATACTCCACCGTCGCTGCCCGCGTAAAAACAAGTATGCTGCAGAAAGAAAAAAATGCTGTCCAATGCGCCACTGAGTGTAACGGTTTAAAGAAAGAAAAGCAACGAAGCAAAAAAGACGAAGAAGTGGATATTTTTAGCCCTCCTTGATTGGCTAATTGATCATTATGCTAATCCTGGTCCAAAGATAAATAGTTTTTAACTGTATTCGGTACTTTTGGAAAGGTATGAAGCCCTATCTTCCCTCCAGCTATGGGTTAAATAGTGCAAGACCTCAACGGCGGATTTGGCAGATGATGTCTACCATGACACAACGGCACTGAAGGCGGGCGAAGGCAGCAACAAAGAATGGCCTCCAGTCGTCGTGGTTCTCTCCATGCCACTAGAACCAGGTCCTCTTCTGCCAAGGGGTCGTGTGGTGACTGTAGGTGCATCAGTCTCCCCACGTTAAAAGACATCACGCACAGGGTCCTCAGAATCAAGTCGGAGGACAGTCATACCCGACCACGATTGACCGCCAAGGATTCGGCACTTAACATGGACAGCTTATCTAACTTTCTGTGAAGAAAGCAGATTACATTAACTTTGTTACACAGAGTACATGAGACCCGGATACAAACATATAAAGTCTATTAGCGCTTCAGCAATTCTTCAAAAACGATAGAAGCCGATCTGGAGAACCGAATATCCCTAATAAGTAAATCAGTGGCGTAGCTAGAATAAACGTCACCCGAAGCGGTCCGCTCAAATTTCACCCCTCATCACCCTATACTTAATGTACCAAACACTTCTAAAATTGATATAGAGAAACCCAATAAAATCCCATTATAAACTGGTGGGCCAACACCCTGTATTTTAATTATCAATTATTCAAGGAGTGGGTTAAATCAGCAGAGCTATTGTTTACTGCATGTTAATTTAAGAAAAATCCTTCAGAAAACTTTATAAAACTAGATTTTTATTCAGATAAAAGCTCTCTTATGACACCATGTACTTAAGTTATGATTAGGGTTGTGATATCATGCTTTTATCAAAATATATTTTTGTCATAGACTTAATTATTTAATGATGTTACCATTTCTTTTGATTATTTAGTTAATACTAATACCTACAGCATCGAAAACAAAAATGGCAAAATGACAAAATAGTCAAGAAACGAGAAGGGCTATGACAAGAATATTCTTTAACAAAATATATAGTCAAGGCATTAGAAGAAGGAAATTACTACAAAAGTAACCACACTTACTAAAAAGGTAGCATCTAACATTTTTTCGGAACAAAAATTTCTATGACATTCTTTTGGAAATCCACATCGTAAAGATCAAATCGTATTTTAAACTTGGGGTCTTCAGGAGAGAATGTGCACTACCGTTTCGGGGCCTACCTCTCGACGGTTTTACTTGCACACCGGCCCCCTCACTGATATCAGGCTCCATTATATTTTCAATCCTTTAAAATTGTGAATCCGTTTTAAATTGACAGTTAATAATAAAAAAAAACCTTGGAAAGTATTGCGTTAATCTCAACGCGAACGTGAAATAGCATTTTGATTCATTACGAAATATTCCACGTCATGTTTTTCTTTTTCCAAATGCATATAATATAATAATATATGATAATTAGGGGTGTGAATATATGCTTTGATTAAAACATTATTATTCTCACAGACTTCACAATTGTCGGTTTTTCGATTTCTTTTAATTATTTACTTATTTGAAGGGTTGTGTTAATATGCTTTTATTAAAGAATAAGGACTTGAAGCCTTAGAATATTCTGTGATTGCGGAAACTCTATAACGAGGAAAACTGATCTAAGCCTCAAAGGATGAGGAGATTTCTTCTTGCTCAACAATAACAACAACCATTGAAGCGAATCAGTCAGTAAAAACCAACGTAAAATTAATTAATTTTCTTTGTAGGTTTTATACTTGATGCCAGAAACTCTTTTCTACTAGTAATTATCATTGGGAGAAAAATTTACTTTTAAATAGTTTTGCTAAAGTCCAGCTTAATTATTGATGAATGTTATTATCTAATCATATGTAGCAATATGGGCGTGGCGATGTGTCTGTCAGTGTCGTCAGTTGACGTCTCACTGAGTATAAAAGACACTATCGTCACGTCAGAATTCTGAGTGGGTTAAAAAACTTACAGACGTCCACTTGGCTAATAAATGATTAACCGAAAATGCCCGTCTTCGTGTTGTAAATCATCTTGATTCCAGACATGGCTGTTTTGGTCTTGTTTCATTTGGGTTTAACAGTCGACAAAGTCGAAAAATAAGAGGAAAGTTTTGTATGTATGCAAAGAATCAAGTCACGAGTGATCAGACCGATGTTCATATTCTTTATCTGATTAAGAGTAAGGTTGTAAACT
>JAUZSX010314403.1:0-12056 GCA_034780655.1 Idiosepius hallami | reverse complement strand
GGTTTTGACTGGGATTTGAACTCGCGTAATACGATCTCACAGCCTGAGCTTCTACCAATGCTCCACCGTCGCTGCCCTAATGATTTCATAATTATACCTTACAATAATTTTGGTAAATTTTTTAATTACTAGAGATCTGTGAAGCCTAAGAGCCTTGCAACCTCTATAAAGCTTGCGCCTCCCTGCAATTACGGGGTGTGCGGGGGCTCTACTTCAACCGAAAACCATTTACTGTTGTACAGAATTTTCCCTTGTTTTCCATCCTTAATCACTAAAACTAGAGTCAGGGCCATGCTTAGCGCCCCTGCAATTACAGGGGGCACAAGCTCCCTAGGGGCCACCAGGCTCCTTGGGTTCCCGAATGCCAAAAAAATTACCAAAATAATTAATTACTAAGATTAATCAGAAAAACATAAGACTTATATGTTAAAATATACATCAATTAATCCATCTCTGTATCTGTCTCTCTACATATATATATATATATATCTTTATGTATGTATATATAGACAGCGTCGGTGGAGCATTGGTAAAAGCTCGGGTTATGAAATCGTATTACGCGAGTTCAAATCCCAGTCAAAACCATTACATACACCTTTAGCTACCTCGGGCAGATGGGGCTCATTAGCTCGGGAGAGCATCTCATCTACCGAATGTAAAAAGTCCGGGTAACAACACGTCAAAATGGCCTTGTAAAGAAGTCACATAAGTTTCCACTTGTTATTCTTACATCAACTAATTAATTAAATCAAAAAAATCTGTTCTTATTTTGACAGAAAATTTCCATTTGTCTTCCACTGAAAGTAAACTAATATATAAATAGAAATTTGTGTGTGTGTGCGTTCGTTTCCAATGAACACTGACTGAAACAACTTGGTGGATTTTCTTGAAAATTCCCACAGTTGTACTTCATGTGTTTGTAGGTGCTGTTTCGTAACACACCCATTAAGTATCGAAAGTCGATAATAGAAAAAAATCTACATCAACAAGTATTTACTTGGTCGAGCACTATCCCAAATTAGGCACAAAGCTACTTTTATGTGCTTATTATATCCTTGGGTATTTGTAATCAATGTTGCCCTTCACCAAGATGAGTTACTCTCCCGATTTTCCAAACCCCAACTGCCCGAGCCAGGTAAAGGTAAATGCAATGATTTTGACTGAAATTTAAACTTGTCTAATAAAGTTCAAGAGTCTAAGCTTTTACTAATGCTCCATCCTGGCTGTGCACCAAGAAGGAATGGTTGAATCTAAAGGAAATCTTTCCCCCCACCCTTACAGTCTAAAGAATTGAAAGAATTGTTTCAAAGTTTCATGATGTCAGGCATCCAAAGTACTTAACCAATTTGAGGTTTGGAAGTTTGAAATTTTATACATTGGGTATTTGGACTTTTGGCACTTATTCGATTTTGAGTTCAGTTATAAAATAATTGTTACAGGGTCAAAGGTTACTCCCACCACTCCAAGCAAGCCAGGACAATATTCTATTAACCATTACACCTAGTGGTGTGTTGGGCAGCAAATTTGTTGGGTTTTTTTTTGCTGTTTTTGTAGCATACTTGTTTTACGAGAAAGAGTCGATAGCCCTCTGCTAACCCTCAACCTGGAAGACATTTGAAATCAGTGTTGCCCTTCATCTAGATGAGTTACTCTCCTAAGTTAACAAGTCCCATCTGCTCAAGGCGGGTAAAAGTAGGTGCAATGGTTTTGACTGGGATTTGAACTCACGCCATACTATTCCATAATCCAAGCTTTTACCAAATGCTCCACCTCGCTGCCTATAATACAATATTGGTTAAATGAAAATATTTTATTTTGAAAGAAAAATTTTTTTGTTCTTTTAAGACTTGTTATTTCTACTGTACATCGTTTTCTTTTCAAAACACTCAAATTAAGAATTAATAAATAGAGGGATCCTGAATGGATCAGAAGGGGATTGTAAATTGCATTGTTATGAAGACTGAACTCATGCATTCATTGCCTAAAAGCTTCATCTCTCTTTTACAGATATTGATGGTGTGACACTCTGGGAGAGCATCCCGTCATGGATGTGAGTCAGAAGCAGAGATGAGTTATGAGATTTTTCCAATAAGAAAAATTCAACAGCACCTGTTGAACATTTACCAAACAGATGCAGTTGATGTCAGCATAGATAAGAGATGGATTTGTTGATTTCAAAGTGTGACCAAGTGTGCTATTGGCGCTAAAATGGACCACTTTGCTCATTGCTGGTAAAAGCGCTTTGAGTATGGCGGTGACTATGTTGAAAAATAAATTTTGGATCACAAAAGATTACTTGCGTTAATAGTACTTCTCCTGTCTTTGTAGCTTTCAACTTTTCAAAAATAACTTTTAAAAATTGGATGCATTATACTTGGTATGAGCCTTGTCAATAGGTTATGAAATAATCTTTAGTGAACAAGCAACTTAATTAGTTTTGGGTAGCAGCGGGGCTTTTAAGATATGACAGGGTTCACTGTATCTGTATAGAATCATATAATGTAGGGAGCAAAAAATAGCAAGCAATCTATTATACAATATAAAATATACTATATATATTATACAAATATAATAACAAAACAATATACGTGTGACTGCTGAGTGCTGCTACAGTGCTGTCTGTAAAAATAACTTTTCCATTGATCTGTTGATTCACTAATCCTTTGAACCCTAAAAGGCCTATATATCGGCCCTGGGAACATAAGGTAAAAAACAGACACACAAATATTTTGACCATAATATGTTACTCTACTATAACGGCTCTGAGTGACTACTTCTTAATTTCGATAAGTTAAGTTTCAAAGGATTAACGTGTGGATTTCATTTTTTTTAATCTAAGGGAGATAACTAGAGCGGCCTTAGGGAAATTAATTCCTAAGCTATTACCCCCCTTGATTTTTAAGCAGAATTATTTTGAATGTTGATCATTAAAAAAAATGCTCAACTTTCATTTCAAAACTAGACTATAATTATATTCATATTCTAGAAAACAAGTAAATACTTTTTGTTATAAACTCTATGGGCCCTAAACTAAACGCAAATTGTGTCTGAATGTTCTTGTAGTTTCACAGACACGTCTTTGAAATAAGTGAATGCAAACAAACAACTTAAGAGAAAGTTTTACTCTAAGCCAATAACAGTATGTGTTAACGTATAAAAATCAAATAGCACAATAGATATTATTTTTTTGTGAATAAACATGGACTGGACAACGATAAGAATAATTTTACAGTATTTGTTAACATCAGATCAGAATAACAGCTATTTTTTGTGAATAAACATAGGCAGAAAACGATGAAAAACTAATTTTACAGTGTGAGTTAACTTTATATACAGACAACATAGCAAAACAGCTTTTTTTTAAATAAACATGAACAGCAATTTACGTAGTCAAAATTATAAAAATAATTTTATTGTATGAAACACAAATAATGTATGAAATAAAATCATAATCTTTTATTAGTTTTTGACTCATTATTACTGTTAGTTAAAAAATTAGATAACATGCAAATTATTTATTAATAAAATCAGAATGCAATAATTTTTAATGACATTCAAAATATTGATCAGTGAAAAGTGTTTAGTGAAGTGTTAAGTTCATATATATATATATATATATATATATATATATGTATGTGTGTGTGAAAAATGGAAGAAAATATCACAGTTGTTATAAACATGAACAGCAGTTAAAAGTAGCTGCCACTTCATAGACAAGGAAATCTGAAATCAAAAGCCTTACATGCAAGCAAACTATCATCAAGCTTATTAATTAATTAATTAATTTGGGTAATGTTGACTTGAGACTTTCTAAATTGCATCGTATCCACTTTTCTAATGTGTCAGGATGAGCATTTAGGAATTAGATGTCCTTTTTGTATTTACTCCATTTGAAAGTAATTAAGTAAATCATAAAATCTAAAAAAAAACAATGAAATAAAATATAGTTATATATGAATGATTACAGCATATTTGTTATTATAAAAATATAAAAAAAATAACGTTAATAAATTTAATAGCTTGCATTATAATTATTTTTTTTTTATTTTCATAATAATGAATATGGTGTGTTCATTCATATATATTTGTTGCAATGCAATTTACATTATAATTATACAAAATATAAGTATCAATACAATATGAATTTCTGCTTTACTGATACATTGCGAAATTAATAAAAGAATAAAATGGTATTAAAAAAGATAAAAGCAAAGTCCAATGGTTAAAGACAGCTAAATTCAAAAAGGTCATGTGATTAAATTATTATGCACTTGGACTTCAAACTAAAATGATGAAAAATTTTTAGTATGTACTGGAAATTCAGAGTGGGAAAAGAATTTGAGTTTGTGTAAAAAGATTCCATTGGTTTTTGTGTTACAAAATAAAAAAAAAAACACTTGCAGTTCCAATAAATAAAAATATCTAAAAAAAAAAAAATAGAAAATCATCTAACCCTCGACCAGCAAATCTAAAAAATAATATTTATAGAAAAATAGAATAATACTTCAAATAGCTATTGCTACTTTTGTTCACTCAATCAATTAAAAAGCTTTCATTGGTGTATCTATTAAAAGCTATGATTACTTGCGAGTTCAACTAATAATAATTTTTATTTAAAAAAGAATGAAATATTTTAAACAGCAGTTGCTACATGTGTTCAATTGCCAACATATTAAAATGACTTCATTGATATATGTATTAAAAGAATACTTGCAATTGCAATGAATGATGATATTTATAAAAAAATGAAATAACAAGATTTTCCAAATATAATGAAAAAGAAAATATGGTGGATAATTTGTCTTAAGATGATATGATATTATTGAAACTTTTGTTGTAAATACAATTTTCTTTTTTCTTTTGTGGGGGGGGGTAAATACACTGGGGACAAGTACTCAATACTTGCTGGATATTTTTATATTTTATTATTTCACACTCTTGCAAAGAGAGAATCAAAACCAAATTATATCAATATAAAGCTTTTACCAAAGCAAGTATAATCTTGTCCAAAAAGTCAACATAAATACTCTTAAAAAGATTTTACAAAGAAAAGTAGGAAATTGCTAGGATAAAAAGTGTTCAATACACAATATATTAAATTAATATCTTAGACTAGATCTCATTGTTTTATTCATCTTTAAAAGACTTTAGAGTCTAAGAGCAGAGTATAGACATTTTTTTAAAATTGTGAATTGAATATTTTTATCGTAACAATTTCATATCTTGCTTTATAAAATCTTTTTTAGAAAAATTCTGTAGATTTTTCAAATAAGATTTTACTCACCAACACTTTGTGGTTTGGTTTTGATTCTTTTTTTTGTTTATGTGTGAAATAATTAAATATGAAAAGATTCACCATGTAACGAATATTTCCCCCCCACACACTGTATAAACAAATAAGTTCTAATTTTAGGTGTTTTTTTTAATCAGTTAGCAATTGATCATGAATAGCAATAGCCATCCAAAATATTTTACTATTTTTTTTAAATATTGCAAGTGTATTTTTAAGATTTTTAATAATTCAAGTTATTTGTTGTTTTTTTTTTTTAATAGATTAGATAAATGTTTTCCTTAATGTAGAGGTGCTGGATACATTCCCAGAAGTATCTTTGAATTATCTCCCTTTCCCCATATAAGGCTGGTACGATGACGCCAGTTTAGACAGTCTTGGAATTATACGCAGACCAACAACACCGTCTCTCCCCCTCTGAATCCAACCCACTAAGTGCCATAAAGCATATGAATCTTTACTTCGAGAAGACTGCAGAGTCTACTCTACACTTAAGACAATGGTTGTTCAAATAGCCATTTTATGAAGAGTTATTCATTTGAATGAACAAAATATTTTTTTAAATAATGACCAATTCAAAATAAGAGATTAATTTAATGAGTTTTGTATCTAATGAGTATTTAGAATCTTAATTTCACTTTTATTGACATTTCACATAATTTTAATCTCAATTCATTTTATTAAGAACTAACAAATAAGTGAAAAAAAAACATCATAAACTACCAAGATGAGGATAAAAGTCCAAAATATGTTTATAATTAGATTATGAAGCATCACCTCGAAAATAGAAATACAATTATTATTTATATTATTATATATTATTTATCAGAAAATCTGAACCAACAAAGACCTGAAATAACTCATAGAAATTGATATGAGAAGATGATAGGGAAAAAAAATATAATTATGTTCACTAATGTCAAATTGTTAAAAGAAATACTAAAAAAATTAAGTTGGTAATTTCTCATTTGAATAAATTCAAATTATTTTAAAATTTACCTCCCCCCCCAACTTATCCACAAGTTACTCCCCTGGGTTATTGGCTTTTGTCTGTCTCAAACAACCATAAGTAAACATAATAGTTTGACTAAGACACCTTAATTCACATAATACAAATCAAAGTCCAAGCTCTTACCACTTCTACTCTTCTACATTTTCATTTAAAACATAGACCAATGGAACCTAGTCTTTTTTTACACAAAACCACAAAAGGTTAGCAAATGAAACACCTGAAACATTGGGAAAAATGCAAGAATCAAAATGAAAACAAAATAAAAGTCTAATAGGTTGTTTAAAAAGTCTTCCCTGTGAGCAGCCATAAAAGATAACAACTTATAACCATACAGCATTGTTCTTGCTGAACTCATTCGGTCTTCCCACCCTTTATGTTATAACTGTTTTAATTGGTTATTTCTTTCAGTAAAATTCTTGTATGACAAGCGTTGCTAGGAAAATCTTTGTCAATGAATCGATCCAAATACATCTGAAAATAAAATAAAATAATATTTAGTAAATGTTTATGTAAAAGTGATATAATATTTATATAATGTTATATCATACAAAATTCCTTATGTATGTCTTACCAAAAACCCATGTAAATGACACAGATGCAGAGGTTTGATTTCAAGCATTTTTGTTTTAAATTACCAATGTTACAAGCTAAGAATAAAAACAATATAATCCTTATACAATCTTATATTTTGCACAAGTCTATAGCTATGAAGGTCATTCCAAAAGTAAAGTCACCTATTATTTAAAGTTATTTCTTTAAAGTTTTAAGATAGGAATGGTACCATTAAAATGAGCACCTTTTGTCCTCCAGAATTAATTTTTCTACATAGGCATCTCTATTCTCAAACTTCATATCTGAAGCACACTGTCACTCTCATGTCTCTGTAGCCACTCTGATGAACCCATCTCCTAACAGAGCTGATATCAATTGCTTCAGCTTCATAGACTTCAACAGGCGCCGGTGCATCTTGATTGGTTCAACTTTTTCAGCAGAGATTCAATGAGGAACCCGCTCTTAATAATACTGACATCATCTTCTTTAGTTTAATCAACGTTCAAATGGCACTGGTAAATGTTGATTGGTTAATTTTTTCTACCAAGGAAGGAATCCAATGACACTTCTCTGCTTCTGACGCACGTCCATGAAAGGTTGCTTTCTTAGAGTCTCACACTATCAATATGGCCAACAGAGAGATGAAACTTTCAATGATAAATGCATGAGTTCAGTAATCCTAACAATGCAATTTGCAATCCCCTCTGATCCAGTGGAATAGAAATATAGGAAGCGTTACTTTTGGAATAAACCTTTTATAAGTTACAAGAAATGAAAACTCCATAAAATCAAAATGAACAAAAATTTATAAACAACATTATGATTTATTGAGAATTTTTTTTGACAGGATTTTTGAGAAAAGTAAAAATAAACAGTTGAAAAAAGAAATTATTATAATTCTATCTAAATAAACCAAAGTCTGACAAAAAGATGGTGAATGAATATTAGTTGAGTTAAAGCATCACTTGTCTCTATGTATGGCTCAGCTATCTTTTGTCTCTATGTATGGCTTAGCCATCTTTTGTCTCTATGTATGGCTTAGCCATCTTTTGTCTCTATGTATGGCTCAGCTATCTTTTGTCTCTATGTATGGCTTAGCCATCTTTTGTCTCTATGTATGGCTCAGCCATCTTTTGTCTCTATGTATGGCTTAGCCATTCTTAGCCATTTCCTTTTTGTAAGCAGGCAAAAAAACAAACAAACACACACCACAAAAATTATATGGAAATTTTTTGAAATCCAGAAAATCCATTCAAATATGTTTGAATCTTTCTTAAACCTTATACACCCAGTGGTGCATTAGACAGCAAATTTATTTCTTTGCTGTTTCCATAGCATACTTGTTTTACGAGAATGAGTTGCTAGCCCTATGCTCAATCCTCAAACTGGAGGACGTGTTTTGGGCCTTTATAAATCGGTGTTGCTCTTTACCTAGATGAGATACTCTCCCGAGTTAACAAGCTCCATCTGCCTGAGACAGCAAAAAGTAGATGCAATGGTTTTGACTGGGATTTGAACTCACGTAATACATTTCAATAGTGCGAGCTTTTACCAATGATCCACCTCACCTCCCATGCTTGAATGTTTACTTCAGCTTTATTTTCCTGTCGAACCAAAATTAAATGTTTAATAATAAAAGTCATTTAGAGTTAGGGTTTTTTCTTTGTGGACCCCCAATTTGTTATATCTTTCCATGGGTTCTTGTGGCCCATGTCGAGCTAAATTGTGAACCTGTGTGTTAAGTGCATGGGTAAAGAATAATAATTTTTATAAATGGTGTAATAAATGCATAATATCTAAAAAACTAAAGTTTATGAGTAAAAACGGATTTCAAATTTGAATTCAGCCCCCCTCCCCTAAATTAGGTAAAAATGGGGATTTTTATGCTTGTCTTAATTTCTTTGTAAACCAGTGTAATTAATGGTCAAAAAGACTATCTTTATATCTTTTATCTTATAGAATCCATACTAGACTCTATTATTTTTTATTTACAGAGTAAACTACAAAGTTAACCAAACAAATGTGAACAGCATAATATTTCAAGACAAATCTTTGTTGCTTTTATGAATAATGTTCAAATATTCTTTCTACTTTTTAAATTATCTTTTCTTTTTTTAAATGAATATCATCATTATTTGGAATTGCAAGTTTTCTTATCTTTTAAAAATCTAAGGTCTTTATTAATTTTCTCTTTCAGTTGCATTGGTTTGCCTATCAATCATGGACCACAGTCAACAAATTCAGTTTAACAAATTGACATCAAGTTTTATGTGTTATTTTTAGTGCATTATTTTTAAAACTGCTTTTTTTTATAACAAAATAATAAAATTTTAACAATTCATAATTATTTAAGTCTTTACAGAAAAATCTTTTTTGCTTGACCTGTACATCAATCCGAACCCATCAACTTTTGTTTCCAAGCCCAAACGGGTGAGGAGAGGTTTTTTTGGATCAACAACAAAAATTTTTGTTTCTTTTCATTCTATTTTAATTTCTTTGGAGAGTTATTCTTGACACGTTCAAAATCACATTGGTGACACCAGTTCCCGTCAGATCATCAAAGTTAAGCAATGTCAAGCGGGTTCAGTACTTAGATGGGTGACTACTTAGGAACATTAAGTACTGTAACAGACAGACTAAATAGAGGCAGGCTGTCAGTCAAATAACATTGAAGACACCAGTTCCCGTCAGATCATCAAAGTTAAGCAATGTCAAACTTGTTAGGTACTTAGATAGGTAACCACTTAGAAACACTATCTACTCTAACAGACAGAATGAATAGAGGCAGTCAGTAAATTTAAATCACATGGAAGACACTGATTCCAGTTAGATCAGAAAAGATAAACAACTTCAAGCCTGTTCAGTACTTTGATGGATAATGAAAAAAAAAGAAAAAATAGATGAGGATGGGGCAAAATATACAGGTCAGGTCTGACACATTATTTTTTTTCTTATTTTAAAACCTGAAAAAAAAATATCAATTACACTTCAAAAATAAAAAATGTTTTAAGGTCACTTTACGAAAAATCTTTAACAAAAATCCTCTTTTGTAATAAAAAAAAGAGAATTTTACTGTAAACATCTTTTCTTTTAGTACAGAGGTTAGGGTAGCAGATTTTCCAGGGAACCAAGAAAATAACCAATTCTAAGGGGCTAAAATTGGAATATTAGTAAAGTATTATCAACATGAGAATACCCTGACATTTCTAAAGAGTTAAAGAGAAAATGAGTATAAGTATCTAGTTGGACTATCATCCTCATCAATTTTCTTTTTTATGAGAGCAAGTATCAAAAATTATCTGCACTTTCACCGTAACATATATTTAGTTTGTGAAAGCTGGAAAGACACATAATATTATATGCCATTAACTAAAAAATATCTAATGTTTCAGACTAAATGCTTATAAGGACTTGACTTGTTCATATTAAAATATTGTTGTGGGTGAAACACTATATAATGAACTCTACCACTCACTATAAAAGTTAACCCTCTCATCAACCAATGTGAGAGAGGATTTCCAGAGTAGCAGGAGTCGCTATGCTCCAGGCCACATTTTATATATCTTGTTGTTAATACATTTATTGTTAAATCTTACTAATGTCTTGCCTTTTATTTACTACTACACTGTATGAAATACTCAACATCATAACTCGGCTACAACAAATTTATATTCCAATAGTGGGAAAACCGTATTAATAAAAGCAATCATCACAAACCCAAAATAATCAAGAAATAAACTAAAATAGCCATCTAATTGTTACCTACCCTTTTATAGACTCTTCTGGACTCCACATTAACTGAGAACCAAGTCCTCTCAAGAATCTTGAACATTCACTCATTTTTAAATGCCACCTTTTTTCTTTGTATTTTTTCTTTTGATATATCTCAATACATGGCCGTCGACGTGGCCCAGTGGATAGACAGTCGGGCTTTGGAACTGTACTATGCGAGTTTGAATCCAAGTTGTTCTGTCTATGTTAACATGTCGACTAATACCCTTGGGAAAGGTATGAAGCCCTATATTGCCTCGAGCTATGGGTTAAATAGAGCAAGACCTCAATGGCAGATGTGGCGGATGATATCCACCATGATACAACAGCACTGAAGTCGGATTGAAGGCTACAACAGAGGATGGCCTCCAATCGTCATGGTTCTCTCTATGCCATTGGAACCAGGTCCTCCTCTGCCAAGGGGCCATGTAGTGACTGCAGGTGCATGAGTTTCCGCACGTTAAAAGACATCACACATAGGCGTCCTCCTGAAAGGGTCCACAGAAACCAAGATGGAGGACAGTCATACTCGACCTCGAGTGAATGCTAATGACATCTCAAAACCTTATAGCAAGAAATGAATGGTCCTCAATTTAGATACACATCACTAATAAACCTAAATCACTAAAACATTATATATAATTAAAGAGCTATTATAGAAAAATGATGGTGATAATAGTCCAAAAAAAAAAAATTTTAAATCCCTTGCTGTTGACCTGAAAGACTAGATGAGAGAAAATCCCAAGGAGAGTCATGCATCAAGAATGAGGGAGGAGGAGGTCTTACCCTGGGGTGATAGCTATAGCCGTTGTCATCATTATCATCAGGGGCTGATGCCTGTCCTGAAGAAGCCCTACTCTTGGCTGAAAAGTAGTACACAGACACTGACCAATAAATAGACGAGGCAACAATTCAAACAGCACAGACGAAAAACCAAAGGTCGTGTTCATAAACTGCAGTGGCATTTCTTTCTTTGTGGACCAATTCAAATATGTTCTATTGTTCTAAGATTATTTTGTTTGTTTTAAAAAAAAATATCATAGAAATAACGAGACAAAAGACAATAAGAAATAAATAAAAAGGTTTCTTTTAAATTTTAAATACAAGTCTTTGTCAAGCAATCTTTAAAAAAAAAAGATAAATTCAATATTCAATTTGGTTTCAAGAATGATTAATTGGTTAATTAATTAGTTGACCGAGTGATATGCTATAAAAATCAATCAATGTAAGTCATTTAATGCCAGAAATTTGTAAATCTGAATAAAAATAATATAAAACCTTTCTGTCATTAGATAGCATACATAGATTGATAAGAAAAAAGTTTATCTGGTAGTATATTATATATATATATATATTTCTACATACATTGTGCGATTGCACATGCTTTACCCTGTCCTCATCAGCCGCCAACTAAGGGTGATATCACAGTTT
>JAUZSX010314392.1:0-12057 GCA_034780655.1 Idiosepius hallami | reverse complement strand
CAAAACCACAAATATTACAGAAGAATGTAAAAATTAAGAAAATAAAGAATAACTTTTAAAAGCTAATATTGGTATCTGCTCAATCAATTAATTACCACCAAAACCACTAATATTACAGATGCATTTCAATTTCAAATATATTGGCAAGGCAAATGTTTTGGTATTAAATTTGTAGTATAATTATGGATACCTTTGGTCATTCATAGTTGCCCCCCTCCCCTTAATAGATAGGTAATATAGCGATATGGGGTGTGAAGTGAGTGTCAGTCACTGTCGTCAATGATCGGATGATCCCGATATTGACGTCACACCGACTATAAAAACATGAACGCCACATGTAGTCATTTAGAGAGGGTGAGAAAGCCAGAGACGTCCACAGATGACTGAATAAAGCGGTTGACTGAAAATGTCTGTCTTCATGTTGTCAAATATTCTTGATTCCCGCTCAACAACTTTGGAGAACAGCACGAAGATGGACAGCAGGGAGATGCCCCCTCTCCTGGAATCTTGAAAGAGCCCAGAACAATGAACAGCATCCAAAATGTACGTAGCCCTTTTAAATTCCAGCTTGACCATCGATTGTGTGTCGAAACGGGTGAAAATATCGGCCATCACAATGTTAGACATAAAAGGCATCACCCTCTCTAATCAAATATGAAAGTAAAAATAGAAAAGTTATTGGAAATATATTTAACCTAACTCAGTTTTCAACCAAGAGTGATGAGCATGTGAGGAAGCACTTTTATCAAGCACACTTTTAGAGGGACAATGAGCCCATCCTAGGTCTAAATAAAGATGACAAGGTAGTAACTGTACAAGTTGCTTCAGGGTTGCATTCAGTTGGTCTCTGTATCAGCATGAGAGATACCTGTATCACCTTCAGAGAGATAATGAGCTCGTCCTGAGGCTAATTACAGGAGACACTAAAGGCAGTAACTGTGGAAGTTGCTTCAGGATTGCATTCAGCTGGTCTCTGTATTAGCGTGAGAGATACCTGTATCACCTTCAGAGAGATAATGAGCCTGTCCTGAGGCTAAATAAAGATGACAATTTAGGCAATAATTGTGGAAGTTGCTTCAGGATTGCATTCAGTTGGTCTCTATATCAGCCTGTTGTTCGTATTCAGGTTGATGATATTATTGGTCGTGTTCGAGTCTGCAGTGTTCATGTCTGAGTCAGCAATATCATTGTTTATAATTGAGTCAGCGGAATTATTGTTTTGTATAAAAAATATTGTTTACTTGACTTTGCGTGTATCGCAGTCATGTGTGATGCATAAACATGTTATTTTTTTTATGATGGTGTTCATGCTGATTCCGTCTATCTTCCTCTTGAAACCAATATTAAGTACATATCTTATCTAACTCGTCTAAAATGATATAATTTTAATTTTACTGAATTGGATTATTTATGCAAGTCTTGTTGAAGAGAAATCTTGATCCTCCTTTTCAAGATCTTCCTTAGAGTTTCTCTTGTTTTCAAACAAGATTTTTTATCTTCAGGGTAGTGGTTGTTTATTCTTACTGTGTGTTTTTCATTGTAGATGATCATAAATTTTTTTTTTTTTAGGTTTTTCCTGCTTATTTTTCACGCGTTTTTTTTGTTTGTTTTTTTTCTTTGTGCATGTGTTGAGAATTTGGTGGCTATTTTCAAAGTTTATTTTGTTAATTGTGGAATTCTTTTTTTTTTTATAAATAAGGTATGTTTACATGCCTTACAGTTACGTGTTTTGCATTAATATTTAGCATTTTTCCATTTTCATCACCAAAAATAAAAAAAAAAAACAAATAAGTAATAATACTCTCGTATTGGATCAAAAATTAAAAAAAGGAGAAATTTCAAACCAATGAAAAAGCAAATTAAAAGAATGTTTTTACACTTTGCTTGTTGCCAATTTATTTGCCGCCTGCTTCCCACTTTGGTTTCTGAACCCATTTTAGGTAAACAATTAAAATATAAATCAAGAATTTTTCCACTTCAAGAGAGTAGCGTTGAATTGCATCAGGGTCACCAGTTTTAGATATTGTCAAAGTCGAAGAAAACCAATGGAATGTATATATGGAATCAAACTGTATATTGCATTTGAAGACATTCGAGAATAGCTAAAAATATCTACTTGTTTTATTTTTTTAACCGGTATAGGAAAGAATTTTTACTTGAGTAGAACATTACTCTTTATTTTGAACAATTACCTCAGCTCAAAATCAATTTCTTTTACATTGAACTGTTTACATTGTATCAGCTGTCTCTAGGAACCTAGCAATGGAGATATAGAAATATCTCTCTTTACTGTGTTTTTTTTCTAGTTATCTTAGTTCATTAATGTGTTTTTCCAACCTATTCTTTTTGGAAAGGGGGATTTAAGTTCTGTTTGAGACATGTATTATATTTACTTGGTGAGCACTAACCCAAGTTTGGCACAAGGCTATTTTATGTGCTCTTACCCAGGTTTTTTACATTCAGTGTTACCCTTCACCTAGATGAGCTCCTTTCCCAAGTTAACAAGCCCCATCTGCTAGAGGCAGCTAAAGGTAAATGCAATGGTTTTGATTGGGATTTGAATTCGCATACTAAGATTCCAGAGCCTGAGCTTTTTACCAATGATCAAACTTTGCTGCCCTTTAACGAGACATGTATGAAGAATGAAATTCTCCCAAAATACACTAAACCAAATATTTTAAAATCGGCACAGACTGTATTTCGTGTTTTTGGTTGGTATAATAGCCTGAGATAGTTTCTAGCAGTTCAGGAGTTTACTACTGAGCAAACTAAACATGACCTCATGCCACATATCAGTTTCATGCTTGGTTAGTTAAACTCTTACAAGTGGAGAGTTTGGCCAAGCATAAACTTCTTCACACCACTAACCAACAAATATCATATCGACTCCAAAAAAGAGAAAAAAACAACTTTTATGGCGCTTCCCAAACAGTTAACATTTCCTTTTAGTCTTCTAAGGATATACTTTTTATTTTGCTTAATGGTTTCTCTGGCCAGGATTAAATTTTGAAAGCCGCAATATAACTGGTGAGTTGCACCACAAATCAATCAGTCAATCAATACTTATTTATAGATTTTATGGATCTTCAGTCATTTTGGAAAAAAATTTTTATTGGATTTTCGTATTGAGTACTTTGAAAAGACTCTTGTTGCAAGCAAAACAAGCTCAAAAATCGTTTAATCTTCGCATCTGTTTTTATTTCAGTTGTTGGTTTGAAACGAAGATATTGAGAATGGTATTAACCTTTAAGTACTTCTAAACAATCATCATTCATTAAGAAGAATACTGATCCTACACATAAAATGATAGTTAAACTATTGGGTTGGCAACTAAGTTCTTGTCGTTTTGTTGAAATCTATAGGGTGACTAAAAAAAATGTACTCACAAATATAAAAAAAATCTACTCACATTACGAATGACACAAGAAATCCTTTATTTATGAACATACAGTGAAATGGAATAGCTTTGAATTTTTATTTGTGGGTACATTTTTTTATATTTAAGAGTACATTTTTTAATATTTGTAAGTACATTTTTTGGAGACATCCTAAAAAATAAACACAAACTCACATCGAAACCAATAAATAAATAATAAGTAAAATAAATAGTAAAACAAGGATGAGGAAAGAAAAGAAAAGCAAAAAAAAATAAAACACAAAAAAAAAGAATAACGATAGTGAAAAAAAAAAGCCGAGAGAGGTAGATAAAACTATAAGAACCCTTCTCAAGTAATAAAATAGATAAGTAACTTTGACCCAGAGTTGACCAGAAATTTAATCAGACACTAGACAGCATAAGAATCCAAGAACTACTACATTCAAGCACGGAGAGAGTCGCCACTGGTTTGAAAATGGAATTTTGATTCTGATATATTACCAATCATTATAAACAATGCATCATACCACCTTTACATTAATAACCTTATGATGCTTCAGAAGAACTATAACCTGCTGTTAGTTTTCATTTCAAAATAAAAGTTAAGACACAAAGAGAGTGTGTGAGAGAGAGTAAGAAAAAAAAAGAAAGGAGTGTGTGTAATACAGAATTATAGAGAGGGTGTATGTGTGTGTGTGTGTGTGTGTATGTGTGTGCATGTTAGATGGATATGGACCAGATATGTCTAGTAGTGCTGCACTTCTAACACTGTCTTTATTTTGTTTGTATTGTAGGATGCATAGTTCATCCTTTGATGTGTTGTGAATAAAGGAAGATACCTTTCTATGACCTATGCATCCTTAAAGATGTATCAAGGCAGTTGCAAAGGTAAAAAAAAAACATCCAATTTAATTGATAATTAAAATATTGGGTTTAAACAGAAAAAAAGACAGTGTTAGAAGTGCAGCACTAAAGGAAAATAAAGGAAGATACCTATCTACATGTGTGCGCATGTGTGTTTTGGAAAAAAAAGGGGGGAGAAGAGAAAGAGGGGATAAAAAGAGGGAAAGAGTAAAGTTTTATAGCAATTTGCAGGGGCAGACTGAACTATTGGTCAATTGGACCATGTCCGAGAGCTCAGTGTTGCGAAGGCACATGCCTATCTGCCAATGGAAAAATCAAGGATGTCTTTGTTATACACTCTAATACATGCATTCGGACTTGGGTCACTCCACTTTGCCTCCACATCACAATATTTGTCTAATGGCTGTACCTGACAACTGGACATAGTTAAGCCAATATGCACAGATCACCTGCAACACAGCCTTTACATGAGGCATTAATTAAACTGTAAAAAATTGAGGGAAAGGACCCAATTTATTTTCTGCCCAGGGCCCCATAACATTCAGTTCACCCCTGGTGATATGTATGAGAATTTGGCAAGTGTTAAATCAAATCAGCTAAATCTGTTAATGATGGATGGCATCCGTCTGTCTCTAGAGATGATGGATAAATGCTCCTTGTGTTGATTTTCCAGCTGGAACAGTGGCCTCTCCAGGGTGCAAGACCTGGACAAAGTTTTTAGGGGGTCTCTGATTTTGCCTATTTCTCAGTACCCCCTTCTCAGCCTTGCCGGCGGAAATCCAAAGGAAAACAGAGCAGTACGTTTGGCACCATGTTGGCGGCAGGAGCTACCGGAATGAGCTGAGTGCAGTTTCAGACCACCTTAGGGACTCCAACTCCGGATTTTCTTTCAGGGTTAATGGTATGAATACGTTATATAAGTAGTTAATATTTCTCTACTAATTGTATTTATCAGGGAATTCTTTGAGATGAGGCTTTTTATGCAATAATTTCATGTGAACTGTTCTTCTCATCTTTCATAGTTGGAAAGCAGTAGTTGCTGGGGATACGGTTACAAAACGGGTATGACCAACACTCTAACCATTCTATTTATACCTAAGGGTGTAGAAGATGGGCCAAACAGGTGGGCTGTTACGTTCACATTTGGCCTAATACCCTTGGGGAAGGTATATTTCTTTCCAGCTATGGGTAACATAGTACAACTTTTATGATTTAAAACGACATAATGCAAATAAAAGATGCTTGATAAAAATGATTGTTCTCGGCCTAATACCATTGGGGAAGGTATGAATAGCTATTGATTAAATAGTACAACTATATAACAAATAATTTAAACAATGTGATGACAAAAAAAAGATATACATGATAAAAATGATCGTTTTCAATATCAGTGGCATCGCTAGAGTAAATGTTCCCTCAGGCGGTCTGCTGCTCAAATGCCAGCTCAGTGACCCCCACATCCTCCTATGCTGGAAGGTTCACCGTATGCTGTAGGGACCAAGGACTTCTGAAAAGGGCGGAACCCTATAAAACCCAATTAATAAACTGGTGGGGCTGGGGCAACAGTGGAGTGAACCAGCCTCTATCATACCTTTACTTGGGCAGCGAAGTTGGAGCATTGATAAAAGCTCAGGCTATGGAATTAGTAGTACGTGAGTTCAAATCCCAGTCAAAACCATTGTATGCACCTTTAGCTGCTTTGGGCAGATGGTGCTCGTTAACTCTGGAGAACATCTCATCTAGGTAAAAGGTAACACTGAATGCAAAAATCCCAGATAAAAACATGTAAAAATGGCCTTGTGCCAAACTTGGGTTGGTGATCACCAAGTAAATATAATACTCTTGATGCACTTTGATTATTAGAGATTTGGGATACCTTAGGAGAAAGCTATTGTGTACCAGATTACCAATTTAAAGACTATACAAAACTTTGTAAAGCTAAACTGTTCTTAAGACTAAATACTTTTCATGACACTATGTAATTACATAATAATATAAGATAAATAAATCCTATTTTCAAACTATATTTCCACCTCCTCTTGAGCCTTGAAAAAATCGTTTTTTTTTTGTGAGGATGACCTAAGGTCACTCCTCCTACTGTAGGGTTATTGTCACCCGGGGCGTCGTGGCGGATTGATTGCCCCACCTTCTCACCTATCTCTAGCTAACACTAAACCGAAAAGCTTGACATGCTGTAAAACAAATCAATCAATCAACACTTTTCATCTCTTTGATGTTTCATTATTTTAGTTAAAAAATAAAGCTCAACTATTAATTCAATGTTAAATGTTAAGAATTTAATTTTTTTTTCTTTGCTTGCTTCAAAATTTATTTTTCCTTTATTTCGCTTAATTCAAATTTAATCTTTATTTTCCCATATTGAAAGTTAGAAACGGTAAACACAATAATCTCCTAAGTTTTTGCAATTTAATTTTTTTTTCCCGCCTTGTGAATTAAATTTTAGAAAACTCGTCGTTATATTCTGTCCAAACAAACCATGGCACCATTTTACAGTTAAAAAAATTTCAAAGGTAAAAATGATAGTTTACAGTATTTTTTTTAAAAATTACCTTCTTTGCCTTTTAAAAAGTCGAAATATATGTCCATTCAAAAGAATTAAACGCATTTAGGTGTAGAAACAATTTTACGAACATTTTCTCGAAATATTTCTATGCCTGTTAAAATTTTGAATTAAAAAAAAATATCGAATAATCATTTTTAAGAATAGTAAATAATTTTTCTACCTTGAGATTTTTTTTATACGTTTCATCATCCATCATTGTCTTTTTCCGTCTGGTTGTTTCCTTCACAATGGGGGCGGGAATAGTAAAAAAAAAAAAAAAAGGACCTTTTTTTTGGGGGGGGGGTAATTTTATTTTTTTTTATTAACTTGTGTTTTTGCAAAAAAAAAAATTTTTAAGACAACAAAGAAGCAGAACCAAGAAACATTTTTTGTGTGTGTTTTTTCTTCTTTTTTTTTTTGACCCGAGGGCGGGGAGGGAATAACAGCCTCCTTTTTTAAAGAATATTTAAATTTTTCTTTCAAAAATTGTTCGTGTTCAAAGAATTTTTTTAATTTAATGGCGAATTTTGGTAAAAACATACCTAACAAGTTTGTTCGATCAACTTTGTTGATTTTACGATTTAAAGAATTGATTTTCCAAATAAAAAAGGAAAAAACGTAATTAAGAGACAATAAAGTATTTTATCTTGTTGGAGATTTTTTGTTTTAGTTTTTAATTAACATATTTTTTGTTTAACCCTTTCGACCCTAATGGACCGATATATCGGCCTTAGTAACTTTAGGCAAATATAGACATACCGACATTTCAACCGGTCAACCCTAATATGACCCTTTAGAACGGTTTTGAGTGACTAGTTAGTAATTTTTTCTAAGTCAGTGTTCAAAGGATAAGGCCGAAATTATCGGCGTGTGTGTGTTTTCTTCTTTTGCCTTAGGTTGCCAGGGTTGTTTATCGGCTCTTTAGGGTTTAAAGGGTTAAATTGACTTAAAACAACGATTTCATTAAACTCCATTAAGTTATTTTATTTGTTATTAACAAAAAAAAAATGAGTCTGACTCTTGACTTTATTTGTAACTTGACGCTTCCTTCTATCTTTAAGCTTATTTTATATTTATGCTCGTCATGCATGCATGCATGCGCATGAATCATGATGTGTGTGTGTCTCTCTGGCCCTGACAGTAAATAGGAGTGGTTGTTGGAATAATGCCTGCTGTTACTGCGAGTGCATATTGCATCGTATTTTTATGTGAAGAAGAAATTCGAATAATAAATCCGTCTCATTCAGTCTGTCTTGTCCACTCCATTATTGCACTCATTTTCGTTCACTTTTTTGGAAACGTTAAACGTATGAATCTGCAAACCCTTCCCTCTTCTCCCTTGCTTATGCAAACATTAAAAAAACTCAATGAAATGTCAGACAGTAAAATCCAGCATTAAATGTAATAATGCCGTTAAAAATCAGCCAATATAGTCGTTCGTTCACACTTTTCCCATTCCAATCATTGTTTTCAAAACATAGGCCAAAAAAGGGTCAATTTTATTTGAAGACATCGAATAGATCAGGTCAGCACTCAGGGACAGGGCTTATTGACTATTTAAAAAATCAGGCAGGCAACAACAGGAGGCGCACACAGTCAGCAGTAAGCAACAGAGACTGGCTGGCATTGACACTCAGTCAGTCAGTGTCTCTGACTTAAACGATCAAAAACAATGTGAGATTTTTATGTTAAAGAATTAAATGTCTAATTTTAAAACCTGAACTTTAAAAAATCGTTCGACAAGAAATGGCAATATTTGTAAATATTCAAATTCGGCGAAAAAGCTTCCTTCTTTACTTGATAACCGGTAAATATTTCATATTGGTTTGATAATTCCATCATTTTTAGTAGAAAGAGAGAGAAGACTTAGTTAAGAAAACGGTAAAAAAAAAGCTTTTTCTCCCTTGGACTCTGACTTAGCAAAATTACCAACCTTAGGCCGTTCTAAAGGACCAGACCATCCAGGTCCGAAATATCTATTGCGTCTTCTTATACTTTAAGTGGCTAGGGTCGATATATCGGCTCAGTGTGTAGGGTTAAAAACAACGAAATTTGCCGGTTGGCACTAATAAAGTATTATTTTGATCAGTATTTCTACTCACACACGCAAAGCGAGGTTAGGTTCGTTTTCGTCAGTGTCAAAACGGTCTTGCCGGTCGAGGTCTATTTCGGGCACTAGGCAATCGGACTTCGAAATCGTGACACGAGTTCGAATCCCGGTCGTTTTCCGTTTACGTTCATTTGGACTAATACCCTTGGAATGGTATGAATCCCCACATCCCCTCCAAGTATGGGTTTAACTTAGATTAAATAAATAGTGTGTTCTTAAAAAAAGAACTACATGTGAAAAAAAAAAATTTTTTTCCAAAAACAATGATTGCTCTCTCAGCATTAAATGACTTAAAACGTTGACATGCCGTAAAGACAAACAAACACACACACAAACAACTCACATTTAAATCAGTTAAATTGAGGGTTGGTAAAATGCGTGTGTGTACGTGAGCGTGTGCGTGTGGTGTCAGTGTTTTTCTCTCTCTCTCTTTATGAGAGAAAGAAAGATGTAACATTTAAATTTTAATTGCATTCTGTGCACTTTTGGCCCGCTAGTGCTCTCTGCCAGAGCTGCTGCTAGGGTTGCTAATAAATTATTAGATTTGCCTAGTAAAATAAAATGCCACACAAATAAATGAAAAAAATTCATACATTTTTAAAAGTAATTTATAAACTGATACAAAAATTGACTTTAATTATTTTTTATGGGATGTTTTTTTTTTGGCTGGGGATGTTTTTATTGTTGATGTACTCTATCCCTCTCCCAGACACTACACCTTATTTGCATAAAATCGAATTTAAGATAAAAACAATTCTAACAAACTAATACTTACCTTTAAAAATAGGTTACAAAAAAATAATTCCTGAGTATTGAAAAAAATGCATTATGAAAACCTCACGAAATTACTGGATTTAATAATTCAATTAAATAAATTAATTAAAAATAAGATAATAATAATAATAATATAAGTAATATTTTTAGAAAATTATAAATTAATGAATAATAATAATCCAGTTCAGTTGAACAAGGTTTTCAAAAATTGACATTATACGTTGCCAAGGACGCTAAAAAAGTCTAAAGAAAACTTTTTTTTTCTTTCTTTTTTTTTTTTTTTTAATTAAAAATCAAGTATTTCCCCTTCGCCAACACCGTGACTTCCGCCAAAGGCAAACCGTATCAGACTTTTTGATTGGCTAATGCATAATAGATTGACTAATGAGAAATAATTGTTTGTTTTGTTGTGGTGACATGTGTTACTAATAGCAACCAACAGCGTGGGTAAAAGCCAACCAGTCATTCCCCTATTTCTCTCTCTCTCCCCTCTCTCTCTCTCTGTCTCCCTCTCTCTCTTTTCTCTCTTTTTTTTCGGATAACATTAATAATTCAATAATATTAATTTAATTGTCACTATAAATTGTTAAGAGTTACTTACAGCAGTAACTTTCACAGACTAATTGATTTCTGAAGGCGTTTATTTAGAATTTTTTTTTTTTTTTTTTTGTGGTTGCACTTGCACTGGTTGAATATTTTGTGGTTTAACAATTTATTTTGGATTTAATTCTCACAAGTCGTCGAAGACTTTTTAAAAAAAATTCATTTGTGTTACTGCTGCTGCTGTTGTTGTTGTTGTTGAGCAGGGAGTCCTCTTCAAGAGGACTCCTCTTCACCCATTCGGGCTCGGAGTTTTCCTGTAGTTGTAGAGTTTTCGCAATCTCAGGTTACCCCGAGACTCCCAGTCCTCACCCTAGGGGGTAACTCTACATGAGGACGTTTTTATACCCTCCGGTTGGTTGGTGTTAGGGAGGGGGTAGGAGATGTGAGGTCCTTAAGTTCAAATGCGCAATGCATTTTGATTATTTTTTTCCCTCTTAACTCGTTTGGGATCCGAGTCTTCCTGTAGTTGTAAAGTTTTTCGTAATCTCAGGTTACCCCGAGACTTCCAGTCCTCACCCTAGGGGGTAACTTTACTCGAGGACGTTTTTATACCCTCTTTTATACTGCTGCTGCTGTTATTGTTATTGATTTGTTATTGTTGTTGCTGTTGTTTTTGTTGTTGTGCTGAAAGACCTCACCTTTCCCGTTCAGGTTGAGATCAGTTTTCCTGTAATTTCTAAAGTTTTTGCAATTTCTAAGACACAAAGCCTTTACTCAAAGGAGTTATTCTATTCGAGGACGTTTTTAGCCGCTAAGTAGCTGTAACGTTATGTAAAAGATTGAAATATTAATTAAAAATATAATTCACAAGAATATTTACGACTCGAACACAAATTTGTAAGAAGAAATTAAGCACTTTATTTTAACTTTAAAAGTCACTCTTATGTTTGTGTGTGTTCGTGTCTATGCAAGTGTGTCAACGCTCATCCTAGCAGCAGTTGTCAAAGTACTGCCATTGTGCGTGTATCGGGCTGGCCGCCCCCCCCCCCACACCTTCGCCTCCTTCCTCGGCAATGTCATTGTTTGGTGAGAGGTACTGGCTTTTTTTGGCGACCCTCTCGCTTTTCTTTTCTTCCCTGACTGACCAAATTCTTCTCTTTATATATTTTTTCGGTGGTTATTAATTAGGACTGTCGATTGTTCTCAAAGGTCACCTGTGACATCATAGCCATCGGCCCAGACCCGGAGAAAGCTCCGCCCGGCCTTAATGTGTTACAGAGCGTGCCTAATCGGTCGGTGGAAGGTTTTGGGGCGCAGGAGTGGGTAGCATGGATAGAGGGGCATGTCGTTCAGTTAGAAATCCTTGACGAATTCGACTCTTCATACCAAGAACCAGCGACGACTCTTAGACTGTAGCTAGAATCCCTAAGTAGTTACTGAACGTTATGCTGTTGCAGTGCAGTTCCGTGCCATGGTAGGTCACATTGCGGTCCCGATACAGAAGGCAGCTTGTTGCCCCTTTACCCTAACAAAGGCCAGTTACAAACAGACACAACATACTATAGGCTTCGATTAAAGTCGATATATACATATATATACAAATATAGAGAGACACACTGAGGGATGATTTCATTATGTAACTGTGATAATGATTTTCTTTATCTAATCCTAATAATTAATTATTTTGGTAATTTTTGCTCTGTAAAAGATCTGTGAAACAAAGGAGCCTTGCGCCCCCTCGGAGTTGCAGGGTATGCGTGGGGACTAAGCACAGCCCTGTACTATTGTATAGTATCAGATTCAAAGCTTCTTGGACGTATATATATA
>JAUZSX010314381.1:0-25921 GCA_034780655.1 Idiosepius hallami | reverse complement strand
TATATATTTGGGCAGTTAAGTTGGAGCATTGGTAAAAGCTTGGGATCTGGAATGGTAGTATGCGAGTCCAAATCCCAGTGAAAACCGTTGTATTCACCTTTAAATGACTCTGGCAGATTAGCTCGTTAGCTTGGGAGAGCAGCCTATCTAGTTGAAGGTCAACACTGAATACACAAAGCCCTGGTAAGAGCGCGTAAAAATGGCCTTGGGCAAAACTTGGGTGATGCTCACCAATAAAATAAAATATTTATATATATTTGTTATGTATATGCAGAAAAAAATGTATTAATGAATGTAATATTCCATTATAAGTTTGTATTTTTATATTTTCAACCATCCTAGTCCTTTCTCACAAACAAATAATTTGGGACTTCTGTGATCTAGTGTCTGTATGTGGCCAGGTGTCTAGAAAAGGTTTCTAGTTGGTAGATTTAGATCTTAAACATTAAACTGTGATAAAGAATGGACAGTAAGATATTTTTTATTTCCTAATGTTTATCTTAGAGTTTAATAAGATTGAAATATTTATACTATGCGCACATCTTCTGCGTTCACAACTTGCTGAATGCTAGCCCTAAAAGCACAACTGGGTTTGATAGCCCCTTTATTGATAGCATGGAATTTTAGTCTTATGGTGGTCTTAGGGAGGCTACATCGATATGGGGCCGAGCATTAGAGACGAATTTGCTGGGGTTCAAATGTGGCAATAAGTGCCAGATATTTTAGGGATCAAAAAGTTGCTACTCTCTCTTTGAGAAGTTGTGCACTGTTATTGACCTATGGGTTCTTGGTTAACATTACTTTTTGGGGTCATCGTTTATCTTAATCCAGGATAAGAGAATTTCCTCCAGAATCTTCAGATATTCTGCTGCATCGATCCTCAGACCTACATCAATGAAATGGGGTGCCATGACTTTCCTATAGCCGTTAACATATTCAAACGCTCTGACAGAGTGATTATTCTGCATGAATAAGGGAATACAGGAAGCGTCATATGCGAAAATCTCTAATTTCTGCAGTGTCTACCAAAAAATTTTACTCATACTCAAAAATGCAAACGGTAACACCATGGTGTTTCAGGAGATTGAGGGGCAAAGGGCTACTTTACAAATGGTCTTAGATTTTTGTTATAAATTGTCTTAGATTTTGTTAAGACGTCGTCTTCGATGTGACTACATTCTGTTCGCACTGCATTAGAATTGTTCATTTTGGTCACATTCTGCTTTTTTGCCTGTTCAACCATTTACTTTGATGGATTTGTTCCAATGAAACGTTTCAAGTCTCCGATAAACCTTCTGATGTGGATTTTATCAGTTCTTGAAGCAGGAGTGTTCCTTTGGGTGTCTTTAACTTCCCTTAAGTGCATTAAAACATGATAAACTCTCCAAGGAGCATAGTCAGTATCTCTCATAATATCAAACATCTTTTGCACTCCACGAAACAATTCAGCAATAACCATTCTAAGGTTAAATTCTAGAGACTATATTTTAGAATTCTTAGGTAGCTAATCATGAATATAAGACTCTACAGAGTACAGCCACTAAAATTTCATGTTAATAATACCTATTTAAAAAACCTTAATTGCAGATTGAAAGTTTTGCTTATTTTTTCTTAACACATCATATATATATATATATATATATATATATATATATATATATATATATAATTGCTTCTTCACGACACAGAGGCTGTAAATTTATAAGCACAACACAACACACGAGTACCCCTGCGTGTCGCCTTTTCCTACTAAGCAAACTCACCCAGCACAAACACGTGGTTTGATTATACCTTAACAAATCTAGATTACACAATTAGGTGTATGTGGAATGTGTGAGCCAGATATATATTTGCATCTACCGCAATTATTAGCTCTTCTTATTATTAATAAATTTAGTTGTTGAGCAGATATACGGAAATTGATTATTTGATTAAGAATATAAATAATAATAATGAAAAATTATCGGATCTCCATGCTGCTGATTTAGGGTGGAAGATCTCTGGTGTAGTAGATTGAAAACTTAAGATGCACCGTACAATCTTTAACAGGAATCGAGCGAAGTCTACTGGAGCATCATAAGAATACTTGTTGTCACTCTGACTCCAGTGAAGGGACGGTCTGCGTGGCCCAGTCGATAGGTAATCGGACTTCGGAAGCGTAGAAAGCGGGTTCGAATCTAAGTTGTTCCATCTACATGACATATCGACTACTACCCTTGGGAAAGGTATGAATCCCCATCTTCCCTCAAGCAATGGATTAAATAGCGTAACTATTGTTATTAAAAGAACTGTGTGTATAAAAATAGTGTTTATCATAAGTATATGTTTTCGGCATTAAAATGACTTAAAAAGAAACAAAACAAAGAAACATACTGACTCCGGTGAAAAACACAAGTTCTAAATGGCATGCAAGTGTTGCATGTTACTGATGTGAGAAATGGAATAATAATGATAAACTAATAAAAAGAAAAGAGCCTAAAGATGCAGATCAATAAATACAAGAAAGTTGATTAATTATAGAATAAGACCTTGACTTGCAGCTAATGTAGTTATGGAGGCCGATAGCAAAGAAAGTAGCACCGTACATATGCAAATTTCGGTGGTTTGAACATAAGACTCTAAAGAATGATATTCAAATTTCGCTTGTCTGAATGTATTTATTCTCGCTTTAGTGATGATTTTAGTTTGTTTTCATATAATTCTAAAAGAAATTTAACCTTGAGCATCTATTTTTCCAGCTTAAAAGGAATTATATTTTTTTTGTCCCATATGTACTCTTCAACCAGAAAAATGACCATTTAAGTTAGAAGAGTGAGGATTAGAAGAAAGGGGGTCATGTAGGAGTGTGAGTGCTGTCTCTCTTGAAGAAACCGGAAATGGATTATAGTCAATTGTCTTTAGACTTACATAAACAGATTGGACACCGCCATTTAGTTTAGTGTGAAGCTTTTCTGTGCGCGATAACATGTATTAGACCCACTTCCGATTCTATAAAAAAAACTCATTTTTATGGAAGCACTTGTGTCTTCGTTGGCTTTTTTCTTACTTGATATAATAATCTAAAAAAAAGTAGGAGGCATTACTTTTTTAATGTATTAAAAACCGATATTGGTTAACTTGTTTCTCATTCAGGTGATATTCTCAATGCATAATATATCTTAAACTTTTTATTGGGTTCCATTCAACAGGTTCTTTGACTGCAATATCTGATTTCCAATATTTTATAAATTCTTTGATATATTTCAATTATTCTATTTTATATTTGAATGATATCCGAGATATCACTACTTTAGATTTACCGAAACATTTAAACTGAAATTTCTGGCACAATTCTGTTTTTACGGTAGCTTTTAATTATTAATGGCCATTGCATTTTTTTTCTTTTCAGTGTTTTCTACAACGCATTAGATTGCATTTATGACCATTTATCTCATTAACAAATTCTGTTTATTCTCCTGTTATTTATTTATTTATCTTAATATTAAGGTAAGAAAAATCAAAACTTTTTTATATATATAAGCCTAACTTTACGATGAAACCTTGCTTTACTGTACCTACTTTGTAAAAGTATGATCTGCCTGTATATTTGCGTTTGTTGTGGCATTGACATTAACTTCTTTTAAACCTTTTTTAATTGTCATTCTTTGCTTTTGAGTAAGCGACATTGCGGGAATTATTTAATTAGCTTCAACGTAGTTTATTAAAAAAAAACTGGGAGATATCAACATTTGTTGTTGATTAGTCATAGTTAAATTAAGCACAGTATTGTTTTTTTTTTTTTTGGAATACACAATAATAATAACGTTATATTCTCAACAAAATTTAGAACTCATTAAAAAAGTGACAGCAAGTGTAAACGTGAATATCAGTGACTTCGTTTTGATTTCACCAATTTTTCATTGAACTATCACTAAACATTTTAAAATAGTTTCACAACATTTATTAGTAGAGCACATTCCCCGTGAGCATCAAATATGCCTCAATGCTAGCCTGAAAATATCAAAGTGTATTTCAATTGTATTAATTAAAGCGGTATCTTTTCGGCTGTAAAATTTTGTTTAACTTAATGTGTTAGATATTCTTATGAGTGTAGTTGTCAACAATGAACATACTTATCCTTTGATCAATATTATCATCGATTGTTTAATCTTTGCCTTACTGATATCTCATGTCGCTTGTTTTATTAATTCAACGTGGATGGTCAAATATTATGAAATATATCGGTTTTATTTTGAAGATTTCCACTTGGCCTAGTGGACTTCAGAATCGTAATACGCGTTCGAATTCTAGCCGTTCCATTAGTGTTTATAATTGGACTAATAGCATTGGGAATGATATGAATCCTCGCATTTTTTCAAGCTGTGGATCAAATTGGTTTAATAAAAAAAAAACTACACATGGGCAAAAAGAACGTTTATAAGACATCAGTTTGTATCAGCAATAATGATTTAAGAAAATTGACATGCCGTCAAACAAAACAACCCAATTTAGACTTTTTAGTTTTATCTATCTACAAACTCTATTATCATTAATATACTTTTTCTTTCATCTTTTTATTGATTACGTCAATTTTTGTTTGGAATTGTATTGGATATATATTTATTTGGTTTTTGTTTTTATCGGTAATAGTAATATTAATAGTAGTATTAATCATAAAAGTGAAGGCAGTGATTTCCCTTTTTTTTGCAGGCGAATTAGCAAAAGGCGTTTACTTCAAAGAAACTTGCTATGGACCACAGGTTTTGATCAATTATGATAATGAGATGCAATGAATATTTATAATTTCCCCCAAAATCCTATTGCAGCTTGCTTTTCCTGAATGGAAGAGTTCAAATAACGTTTCTACCATTTTTTTGTTGTATTTTGTTAAGGCAAGACGGAAAAAAACAAATGCTTCACCAATCAAAGTTTTTTCTTTTTTTTTTTTCAGTCGAGCAAAACAGTTTTAGATTTTTTTCTACAATGTTCTAATAAAATTAATCGGGAAAATCGGAGATTTGCATCTCGTACGTAATGAAACAAGACGAATTTTGTTCATGATTTTTTTCCCTTTTTAACAAACAAGAGAATATATAAATCAAGATTCATGTATAATATTAATAATAATTATATAGTGTATTTGCACTGTTTTAACACCTCAGTTGTAACCCAACGATCTTATGCATATCTAATAGCATAATCGCTTTAAAACCGCGTGATAAAATATAAAGGTATATCAAATATAAATAGAAACCACTACTATAATTGCTTAGTATTTGACGCTTTAAAAATTGTTTTAGTAAAATAAAAAGAGCAAAACTATATTTTAGGCAATTACTTGCAATTTTTATTGAGAATTAAAAAACGAAAAATATGAGGATTTTTTTGCGATAATAAAAGTTTTAAAAGAATATTGAAAGATTTTTCCTAGGCCCAATATATTAAATACTATCAATCTATGTATTTATATTCATACTGATTATGCATACATTAATCATTATTTTACAAAAATATTTTAATCAATATATTAATCTGCCTGTACGGCCTGATCATACAGCGTCTTAAATAGCATTAGTCATTACATATAGTAAATAGAGAGGAACAAATTACCTACCTTTATATTCGTTAAAAAAATGTAGTTTTGGGCGGTTTCTAATTGTGAATTTTATTTATGAATAAAAAAGAATCATGTAAATATAATTCTCTTAGTTTTATCTAATGTTTAAAAACAATTAAAAATATGAAAAAATTGTTGTCTAACTTAAATGTTCAACCATATTTTCAAATCTGCAAGTGAATTGCAACTCTTTATTTATTAATTTAGAGTAAAAAATATTCAGAACCTATTGGATATGTGAAGAGGTAGAGATTGAACAATAAAGGTTACTTATGAAAAACAAGTAAACTACTTAAATCGTCAGTGCAGTGCATAGCCATTTAGCGGCTTCGTCACAAAATACCCCTTGCGATCTCTTCACTCTAAAAAGGCAGTTGCCCCCATCAATATAGTGGAGCCTTCGACTATATATACATACATATGCAAATATATATCGAGAAAGATAGGCAGAAAGAAAGATGTATTGGTAGATGTATATTTTAAATGTGATAATTTCTAATTAATCCTAACAATTAATTATTTTGGTAATTTTTTTACAATACAATCTGTGAACCCAAGGAACCTTTCTGTCCTTATGGAGTTTGAGCCCCCTCCCCCGCAATTGTGGTGTCTGCATGGACCCTAATCATGGCCCTATAAATAACAATCAGATAAGAAGGGGCTAAATTTTTGGAAGAAATTAAAGAAAGATGACGGTTCTTAATCACTGATTGAAATGCAATCAGAGAGGCTTGAGTGCTGCAAGAGAAATTGTCTAGAAAAATCAAGGATAAAAAAATTATTATTTTAAAGACAATATCATGTCTTTAACTAAAGTGTAGTTTAGTATTTTCACGGGTGGGCTTTTATTTAATCTGTAAGAAATGTTATTGATCACTAACAAAATGAAACCCGATAGTTTTCAATATGCAAATTAGCTAATGAATATGTCTATTTCTAGACATGTTTTTGTAAACCTGCTATGCCTCATTGATAATGTCTCTTTAACATCTTGCGAACATATGGCACAAATACTTTTATGGTTTAGATAACAAAATACTTTAATATATTAATTTATTGATTATGCGAACTGAAAAAATAATGGGTGGGTAATATTATTCATATTTACCCGAATTTCTTACTTTGATTATAAACCTGAGAATTTGTTAAAGATAATAAATATATTTATAAAATAACTGTTCTGAACACCATTCAAAATAATCATTACATATTAAAGTTTATATGTAAATGATGATTAAATACATACATTTATTTGTATATTCAATGAAAAGAAACCATATTGCTTATCAATTCTAAGAACCATTTTATTTCTTCCGTACTTACATGCACATATTAGAAATACTTTTAGATGGTAGAAAGTTAACATAATTTTATTCTAAGTTCTTATTTCTACGTAGAGATTAAATTATAATCGATATATAATCACGAGGACGGAAGCAACTATATTTTAAAATGATATTTCTCTTTCAAATACATAAACTGATTTCTCAAGCAGACTTAGTTCTAGAGAATAGTTTTGATTTGATTTTCTTCTTTCAATAAACTGCATGTGTTTTTTCCCCGAAGGAAAATGATTGAATGATATAGGATTACCAAAATATATTCTGACACAACGCTACAAAGTTTTAACGTAAATATAATTTAAATAATATTTTACTGACTATTGTATTACGGTTTTTTCAAACATTTGCAATGCTTTCTTTATTAATAATTCTGCGTTGTGTAGCTTGTTATACACCCGAATAACTATATTGAATGTCTACATTTTCAATCTTTTATTAAAACATGACTTTATATTGGATCTTAATTTTTTTTCTCAGTATTATATTTTAATGATCTGCAAAAGTACATTATATTTTTTCCCAGTATTTTATGACAAACCTATATTTTTTTATTAGTAGCTATTATGGTTAAAGGCTATAATATGTAATTGGTATTAACCAAAGTGTCAAGGAATTTACGAGATCAATAGTTAAATTAATACTGAACTCTTGGTGAATTTCAAACATACTAAACTTTATTCCAGTAACATACTCTATATTGTTGCATATATTTGCGTCTGTCAAATTAAGCCGTAGCACAAACTAACCACTGACATTGGAATCTGCAAAAAATACTGGCCTTAGCTAAAATCAAATTGACGAAACTTCCCCTCCATAATTCGGTCTGGGTTTTACTTCATTCAACAAATGTAGACAATAATACCTCCTTCAGTCTGCTATGTTTGATTGCTTTTATTTATTTATTTTTTATTGGTCTGTTTTTTTCTGTAATCTCCTACATTTTAGATTCTTGTCCAAATCTTTTTCTTCTTTTTTAGATAATATGTTCTGAATTTTAACATTTTAGTATCCCAGCTGATTTTATTGTTGCAGTGTTTTGCTGTACATTGTTATATGTTAATTTGATGATAATTTTTTTTTCTTTTAAGTATATATTATTTTGTGATGAATTAAATCATTTTCTTCGATGAATGTGACATTTCATTTTGGAATATGGGTTCTTACACAAGTTTATCAACTGTCATAATATTGAGGAGAAAATACATTTTACATGTTCAGAATAAATCCAATGTATTTTTCCTAGTCCAGACAGAAGAAGAAAAATTCTCTTACTTATGCACACAAGAAATCCTCTCGTAACATCAAAACATTATTTTAATTGCCTATAACAAGCCAATAGCCTATAAGAAAATATCTAAACCATCTATAATAGTATTCCAAGTTCAAAAGAAAACTCTAGACAAAATCGAGATGTAGGCCAGATCATAAATCTCTATAATATGATATAATATGTATCAAAATATATATGTGCGTGCGTGTGTGAAATCAGAGGAGACTTGTCACTCAGACTCCAGTAAAAACTATTGGTTGCTGGGTACAACCACGCTTGGTGATTGGTTCGAGATCCAAAATAATAATAACCATGATATCCAAACGAATTATAGTTATATCCTAACGGGAAAATATAGCCCTCGAATCATGCAAATCTTATATCTCTCCTACTATAATTAAATAACAACATAAAGCAAGCGGCAAACTTTTAGTTTAATAATCGCACAAAATAAACTGACAGTCAATAAATGCCGATAACTCTGTCTTTACACTGTTAAATTATGTTTGCATCGAAATGTCACCATTCATCCATCAATATTCCTTTTGCATAAAGAAAGTGCAAGTAGAAGAGGTCAGATAAATGGCTGAACATTTCTGCTAGGAACACAATGGCGATTAGTTGAAAAAAAATTGTGCATATGAAAATATTTACATTTTAAGTGCAAAATATGATTTTTCCATTTATTTTGACCATGATTAATATTCATCAAAAGTTTTTTAGGACAAAGCAAATGTTTTCCACAAGCCACATTGACTTATAAAAATCATAGCTGATATAATTTACAAGATGTTGCCCATCTTACCCTAATGTTCAACTTACCCCAACGTCCCCTATATATATATTTAATATAAAAAAAAACTTTTGGTAAAACAAATACACATAAATATGGCCAGATTAGGCCTTGAAACTAAACAACTCATTCAACCGATTATGAATAATTATTCATGTGTAAAAGAAAGGTTTATCAACATCAAATTTGATCAGTAAGTGACATGTCTGCAGTTAACACTAAAAATATTTTCCAGCAGTAGAATTGGACATGAGCCGAGACAAACAGAGTTTATTGGTGATCCAAACCATTTCTTCATTCTATTTCCTTTCAATCTGAAATATTTTGGTTGATATCCAAAATTTCATTCTTTGCCTAAGAAATCAGAGCAATTGGTGATAAAGCTTAAAACCCATAGTTTTCTATATATATATGAAATATGCTGACATTTCTGATTCACCAGATATGAAATAATTTCAAATTATTAATTGGATGTTAGAATAATCAGAAAATCTACTTTTAGTTGCAAAAATATTTTAGATTTATACCCTACAATATGACATACGTGGTTTAACTTAATGTTTTTAACACTCAATATCATCTATCAGAATTTGCTGGATATGAATAAATGCGAAGTTCGTTCCAAAAGTAATGACTCTTATTTTATGTTTCACCCTGAATGAATAAAAAGGAATGACCATAGGCATTGTTATAATGACTGGACTTATGCATTCATGACCAAAATGTTTAATCTCTGTCGTAATGGTGTAAGATTCTAAGATGGAAACTTAAACTTGTCATTGGCTTTTGTCAAAAGCTGATATCTCTCATTAAATTACCCTAGACAGAAAGATTGATTTAATCAACCTCTGCCTATCAAACGTTACGAAGTCGGTGCAATATATATGAGCACACTTAGGAAAAGAGTCCGTCAATTTTAGGGTGGCTTCAGACATGCGAGTTAGAATGTGCGTTCCCAACGTGGAAATGTTGCACTTCGTGCCTTGCTGGCCAAAGTTCATTGGGAACGGTGTTGTCCAAGTACAAAAAATATGGGGCACAAAGACTGCTTGTTTTAATGGCATTATTTCGGTCTCTGTAGTTCTTTAACTTAGGGAAAAACATAATAAATAGGTTTTAATACTTTTGAAACAACCTTACATATTTTCTCTCTTTTCTGAACTATCTGAAAAAGAATAATTTGTTATATGTGTTTTGAACAAATTTATCATACTAGATTTAAAGTTCTGGTCTGACACCATATAAAAATTTCAAACATCTGGATTAAAAAGCGAAATTAAATTTAACTCTTAGACTTTTTTAAGTTTAACTTTTGTGTGATATATAGTTTTATCACCGTTTACTATATAACTGGAAAATAATTCAGCATATTTTTCAAAGAAAAAAACACGCAGGGGTAAATATTAAATACAGATAATCTATCGAAGAAATATTTGTAAGAATTTTTTCTTTATTCAAGTTTCATTAAAAAAGTTTATACAGCATTAAAGTTTCAGCTAGACTAGATTTAGTCATTCCATTTCAACAAAGAAAAAAAAATGATTTTTTTAACTGATCTACTTTTACTCGAATAAATAGCCAAGACTTGTGAACATTTAAATATTTTAAAAGACAACGCAAGCTGTTCTCTAAATTGGAATTCAATGATAAGATCTATGTTAAAAGACGCCAATCCCATATGAATAGCATTCAGCTATTTCTAAAAGATTTTGAGATTTGAATTTATTTTCTGAATCTTCTAAATGTAGATTTGGTTTAGAATATATTGGTCTGCTTAACTAGTGTTCAGTATAGGTAAAACATTGTGAAAACGTAAAAGCTTATTCTATAGTCCGTGACATAGTAGAAAGAGTACGATTATTTAAATCTTAATAGATAAACCTAATTTGTTCAGCAGGAGCTTTAAGATCCAGGATTGTTCTCTTTACATATAAATTTGACACTTACAATCTATGTATAATTTTATTTTATTTTATACACCGAACAAAGACATTCAATTCGAGGCATCCTATTTGCCATAGGGAACCATTAATTATGTATTTATTTTTAACACAGCTCATTACAAATTTATTTTATGTTACAAATATTATGTAATGAAGGGCTCTCTTTTGCCCCCTTGACTCACTTCCTTCTGTCTCTAGTTTACGGGGGACGGCTAGCCTTTCATTCCCTCGCCACGCCCTATACAACTCGTCGGGTCCCAATCTCCATGAGCGGGCTCCTTGCATTTCCTCGCCTCTTTCTTCCTGGCGAGGAATGTCATGAAAGACGATCAAGCTGCCTTTGCTCTCTCCCCTGACGGCCTGGTCTGCTAAATAGGCAGCTACATCTCTCTCAAGTCCATGATTCGTATCTTAGTAGGTCTGACTCTGTCAGTGTGCGTGCGTGTCTGTAGCCTTGTTGTTGGTGAAAATTACGTTTGTAGAAACACAACAAAGATACCTTCTTCAGTTTCAAATCACTTAAATTTATTATATATTCTCTTATTCGAAGTTTCGAAGAGAGAAAAAAAACTAATTCACCAGTAACTAACACCGGCATCTGCGGGGATAGTTAGATTCCTTTTCCTGTCTAGTTGTCCCTATTCAACGTGTTCACAGATGGTAAAAGAGCCTTCTCCTCGAATTATCTTTTCTTATAATGATTTTCATTCTGTACTAATTGCAAATATTTAATTCACTTGCTATTTAAAAATTATTTTTCACTATTTAAACATACCAAACTGATATTCTCAAAGTCTTACATTTTTCTGAATACCGACTACCTCGAATTATCTATAAACAATTGATCGGCCAACATTCTGGTGACGGAATTCTGCAGACCTATTGTTCTTAAACTAGATATTAAATTACTAATTTCAGGTTCGATTCTTATCCAATTGACTAACATAATCGAAGCTCTTGATAATTTTAAATAAACAGAACGTGAAAAATTGTAAATCAAGATCCATTACTTAAAATAAATATGAAATGATAGAAAAATATGTTTTACTGGCCATTTGGCTAAATATAAGTGAAATGTTGATTCAATCGTGAAAATTAACTTAATTTGACATCTGATCATATTGCATTTTCTGAAAACGTCTAGATATAGAGGTTATTTTATACTTTTTTCTGTTTTACAATGAAGCACACATAATTTATTTAGTGATTTATACACTTCATTATTCTTTTTTGATTTCGTTTATTTTTTCCCACTCCTTTTGGTGTTTGTTTTAGTTTTATATCATAGACAGTCTGCAGGAAACACAATGATTAAAATATCAAGGAAATAAAAAAGACATTTTTACAGAAGTAACTTTAGTTAAATTTTTATTATTTAGGAATACTTTTATGGGTTTTGATGCAATTATTGATTCATTTATAATGATTTATTTTACCAAGTGTTTAAATATTATTTTTTTATTTAAAGATGTTCTGCATCCATGTACAGGTAATAATAGTTTTTTCATGTAAATGTCTTGATATAAATTTAAAAAAACGTCATCATTATTCATAAAACAATATTGAATCCTTTCAATACTTTACATCGTTGGAAAAAATTTCGGATGTTTTACCTAATCAGATATTTACTGTTCATAAAGTATGATATTTTTTTAATAACTGGAATTCTTATCAAATATCATTTTCAACTTCATACATATGAAACCAAATTTTCGATATACATTACTTTTTTTGTTAGGTTCGAAATTTTCAACTTTTTATAAATATAAATTGGAGTTAGGAGCCACCAAGCGACTGAGTAAAAGCTTAGATTTGGAATAGCAATATACTGTGTTTAGGAATTTACTTTGGATTAAAAATACATTGTGTTTAGAAATTTACTATGTACTATAGGTAATAGAAATTTAAATAAACAGAATTTTTTTTTTATAAAACATTTATACAGAATAGTTTTACCAACAAAAGAGATTTAATTAGCTTATCGAAACGTAAAATGCTAGAAATATCTTCCATTGTTATTTCGACATTATTTTCTACTTCATAGCAACTTTTTGGGCACTCTGTATATGAGTTACTAATTGAGCCGTTAGAGACATTATCAGTTACTTTCAGTCCCACATTGTAGACGTAAATCATTAAGTTGAAAAAGTATTCAAATTCTTAATTAGTGGGCAAGGGGCTTCCAGTAACAGAAATTACTTTATTCTGAAATAAATAAATAAACTATTTCAATTACATATAAATTTGAATATTTTCTCATATATTAACCAAACTATAATTTACAACATAGATTAGTCGCTCTCAAGATTTTAAAGATTTAGTTCAGTACGGAGTCTCATATTAACCAACATGGCGTACTTTCATGAAAAAAGATTGAAATTGAATAAACTGAAATCCTTTGACAATATAAATATTGATGCCCATTTTTTTAGAGACGTAAACAAGTTTTATCCTTAGGACCCTAAAAGCCGATATATTATCATTGAAAACCGAGAAAAAAAGACGACACAGCCGATATTTCAGCCTTCTACTGCTCTTTAATAGAACGATTTTCATTGGCTAATTTGTCATTTTGATAATTTCATGCAGTTTCTTTTACTAGATATTACTTTTTACTACTCATTCCAACTGATTAATTCAACTATTTTCAAATATTGTTTAAGAATGATTTTTTTTCTAAAAAGTAACTTGAAGTTTATATTTTATTTACTGAAAGCTTATAAAAAGAAAGTTTATTGAGTCAATTTACCTTAAAAGAGGAATTGTCAGTTAGCATTAGCTGATCGAAATGATATTTCAATGATCGATGGGAACAGACCTATCACAGTTTTCCGAAAAATACTTAGTCTCTTGGCCTACGAATGTGTCTTGCAATACAAAATCTAAAAGAAAATTGATTTTGATTCACTGGCATTGATTGATTAATGTCACAGCGGGAAAAAAAGCTTTTTTACCTATATACAAGCAAAATTTAAATACATGAATTTAACTTGAATATCCTTAATGGTTTAAAATCAAACAAAAAATAAAAGAATTATGATTTCTATTGATCTCAGTCACCCTCTAACTTAGGCTTATATTTTTTTCTTTCTGGCTTAAACATAAATACAAACAAAACAGTTAGATAGAACATATATTAACTTTTATTCAGACTTTCTACTATTACCGAGTCTTCTTCCAAATGATAAATAGAACTTTTTAAGGACCTTATAGAAAAAAAATAATGATACATAAAAATATATTTGAAACATATCATTAAGAGTAGAATTTGGTAATTAAACTGGCCTTGTACCTATTTTTAGTTCGGTTTTGGCCAAGTATATATCACACAATAGGATTAGTTTGATTATTGTGCTAAATTGCTGTTTGAGGATTACTACCGTTTTGCTCTTAAAATAATCCTTGCATCCCCCATGAAATCTATTTTTTTTTGCTTAAGACATAAAAAAAATTTAGAATATGCTTTCATGCAATTTTCTCATACGTTCTGCCAATAATTCTGTTATTTCTTATATATTTTGCGATTTACTAAATAAATCTTAAGTTATTAAAATAGAATTAGAGTACATTTTAAAAATTTGATGTCAACAAGAAACATTTTTTATGATTATGTTTTACAGATTTTTTTTATATTGAATAACACCTAATTATTTACAAAACCTATTTAATGGTAGCTTAAAACACGAATAACTTGACAAATACGTTAACAATTTTATCACAACATTATTAAAATAGATGTTTCTATTTTCAAAACATCTATTTAAGCTACTCCAAACATTAAAAATAATAATAATTTATTCCCATTAGAAATATGTATAATTCTATGTATTTTAATTTTAATTTATTTGAACCCATGTGATTCGACACGGGAGATTTAAAGAAATGTACTTTGTTTCTTTATATTTTTAGGAAAGCTGATTTCTTAAACTTGAAAATCCATATTTCCTTTTTACGAAGCCAAATCTTTTACCTGACACTGGGGAAATCAAAACATAAAATTTGTCCGCTTGTTTAAATTCAATCATCAAAGGTCAAAGTCGTTCCTAAAAACGGAAACCTTTTATTTACATTAAGAAAAAGAATTTCTAAAAAAAATTAGGCTGAATTTTTTTATTTTTAATCTACTTATAATCAAATGAGAAAAAGAAGTATATATGTGATATCTAATTATATACTCCCAAGATAATTAGAATAATGCAGACTTACTTGCAAAAGTCTGTATGGATAGTGAATTACAGAATTGAATAGTAAATACATCACTAGATTCCAAAATGTTTTGCATAATTAGATTGTAGTTGATTATGCGTGTGTATGTGTGTGTGTATGCACATGTGTGAGTAAAATAATTAGATTCGTGAAGACGGATAGCTATCATTATAATGTACATAGTTTATTAACTAACGTAGTTTAATAAGTAGTGAGAAAATTAAAATCTAAGTGACTAGTTGATAACTTTGCTAAGTCTGGATCAAAATGGTTACGTATTGGAGAGAAGTTCCAAATGTAATGGTTTCTATTTGTTAAATGTCAACTCGAAAAATAAATAAGCTACAATGACGCTGTGCGGTCTTTTCATCAGTCAACGATTCATCACCCGACTATTCATCACGGTCTAATAATCACTAAACTTTACATCACTCCGAGCCTTTTCATCACTTGGACTTTTTAAGAAATTTTAAGTTCGGTAATGTTTGCTAACATTTAGTTAAAATGAAACTATTTGGAGAAGTTTGTTTGATTTTTAAATAAAAAAAGAAAATAAATCAATTGAAATATTTTTTTTATTGTTTATTTGTTAAAAAGTTTGAAAAAGTTAATGATATTTACTTATAGATTTTAATAATATCTCGGAAAAATTACCCCAAAATTGTCAAAGGTGCTAAAAGTTTAACCTAATAAAAACATTATTACATTATCAACGTTATTACATGAATAATTTTTTTTTTGTGTGTGTGATGAAAGATATCGATGTCAGGGGGGTGAATTGTCCACGAGATGAAAAAAATACCATGAAAAGTCTAGTGATGAATAGACCGTGATGAAGAGTCGTGTGATGAATCGTCGGTTGATGAAAAATCGGCACAGCACGTGACGTGAGGAGTACAATTAAAACAAACAATGTTTTGTGTTTCGGAATTAATTTTTAGAAATAGTCACGACTATTCACAGTGCACTTTGTCAGCGATAAATAAAAGCTTAAAGAAGAACGTCCATGGCGTTTTAACACTCGCACCTTTGTTACCATTTTCAAATCTACCAATCCTTCTCCAAATTATGCTACTATAAAATGTATCAGAAATTCTTAACTTCAATTTTTTCTTAATCATGAATTTTAAAGACGGTTCTTTGCTTCTGGTGCCGGTCCATGACAGGGCTTAGTTTTAAAGAGTTTCACACTGTCAAAATATGTAACAGAGATGAACCTTTTAGGTCAGAAATGCATAAGTTTAGCTATCAATAAAATTGATCAATAAAATAAGAAGCATTAGTCGACCCTCGTTGATACATTCTCCTTTTTACTAAGGAAAAACCTTGTTTAAGTACCCATGTATTCCAATGTCCAAAATTCCTCATATTTATATTATTACTCTTCTTGGTTATGAGATTGCATCCAAAGAATGTATTAGCACTTTGATATACAGTGAATAATCGCAATGGGTCTATTTACAGGCCTGTGTGAAGTGTCTGTAAGGACCAATACTGTATAGGAAAGTCCTTCAGACACCACTGATTAATAATAATAATAACACTTTGATATGAACACCTGTACAAGCCTCAGTGAGTGTCTTTTAATTCGGTGTGTATGGTTCTAAGCCTGCCGTTTGGATATATATGTTGATAATAAACACGACAGGTAAATATGAACCTGCCTGGCACTATATGCTGATGAAATTCAATTTGATTGAAAACTTGGAAAATAAATTGAACCGATGCGCAGAAAGAAACTAATCATTTCGCACATAAATTATTCCATAGAGAAAGAATGATTGATTTGAACGAGCATTTTTTTTCATAGCTGTTAAATAAATAGCCTTATCAAAATGAATTTTGAAATTGATGCATTACTTTAAACAACTCGCACATTCTTCGTATAAGGTTTCTTTTATAAGATTTCTGCGATTTTTCAATAAGATATGAATAGAAGAAGGTACATCTACGACAATAAATGCAAGGCACACACAATATCTAAAGCACACCATTAGCTTAAAACAAATTAACCTTTGAACCCTGAAGGACCTATCTATCGGTGAAAGTGACCTAGCGCAAAGGATGACACAGCAAAAATCAATCGGTGCTAAATTAATTTCTAATCATTTTTTAGATACAAAATTAATTTCTAAAGGCATTTTCTCAGTTATTGAAACAATCTTATCATATAAAAGGCATTCCTGTTCATATGCACATTTTAGTCCTCTGAATTATTTTGTGGTTTCTTATTCTGAAGAGCTCCACGTATAAATAGGATATTATTTTCTAAATAACTATTTTGGTGTGATTTTCTAAAGAGCTACAGGATGTAGGATCTCATACAAACATGACGACGATTTGATTTTTATAAGTATATATATAATGATCAGTTTTGTAAAATGAAAAACATTCTTTATCGTACAGCGGGTTCGATGTTTCAAAATGTTAAAAATTACGATTTAAAGGTAGCTAAATAGGTACATCTAACTAGATATAGACAAAAATAAAGAAAGATAAATTGATTACTGTGATAAAAATTTTCTATTCATTTTATTTTCTCATTAAAATATTTCTTTCACTGGCATTTTAAACAGAAAATCTGAAAGAAAGACGGAAGTCCGAATTGATTAAAATATACGCTTTCTTTATCTTGTCGATCAGTTTTAAGTTGCTCCTTAGCAGAGAAATGCGTACTAATCAGGATGTCGGTAGGAATATTTCACATAGGCCTCCATGCGCCTAATTAAACTAAATATTTCTATTTGTTTTATCCGTGTTTTTTTTTAAGAATTTAACAAAACTTAACTATTTCTTTTATCTTTGTTTCCTCTAATGATTTAACAAACCATTACTATTTCGTTTACCTATGTTTCCTATAATCATTTAACAAACCATTACTAACCAATAATTTCTATTTTTTATCCTTCTTTCCTCTAATGATTTAACTAATCATTTCTATTTCTTTAATTCTTATTTTTTTGGTCATTTCAGTATTTAAAAACTAATGCACATGATAATGTTTTGGGATAGTAGCTATTGATTAGTTTCTGCAGTTGGAGTATTAGAAAGTAAAGCAACTATCTGAAAACTGATGGACAGAGCGTCCTTCAAATAATACATATATTTTGAAGAAGATTTTGAGACAACGAGAATACCATAAAAATGTGTAAATTTTCCTGTTGAGGGAACTTCCCTGCCGGAGCAGTTCTCACCCAGAGGTTCACGATTGGAGACTATCTCGTCGTCGAGGTATCCGATCGGAAAGAATTTTGGCTTGAAGAGATTTTGCCTCTTGGTAACACGGCCAGAGAACCAGAGAATCCAAATAAGCAAGAGAATCGTCCAAACCTGTGCATAACTCGTAAATATAAGGGCGGTTTTTTAGACTGTGCTGTAAATCTATCAGAAAGGGGACATTAATCTATAGGGATTACACTTACAGTTATACCGTCTAGAATTAGTTATTTACTTTCATTTTTACTTTTTCATTTTTAAGTTAAGATTAATACGAATACGATATTATAAAATCTTTTTTTTATTCTTATATTGAATTTCTATTCATTTTTTTTTGTTTTATTTTGGTTTGCTTTGGTTTTTATCTGTGTATTTTTTGCTCATATTTATATCATTTTTGTTTATGAAAATGGCGAGAGAAGGGACACTTATTTCCCAAAATTATTAATTGTAAAACAAGAATACATTTTCTAAAAAAAATAAATAATAATTTATAAAAAATTTAAACTTTATTTAATCATGTTAAATAAGAAAACGATACCCTTTCGTAAAAAAAAACTTAAAATTTATTCATAAAAAGATCCAAATTTTAATTTGAAAAAAATTTACTTCTGTAATTTTCATAGTTATTTCATAATGATTGTTTTATTTTCATAATAATTAGTTCTATTAAAAAAGTTTTTGTAAATAAATTCTGTTATTTTCATAATAATGAGTTCTGTTAAATAGATTTATTCAATATCAATATTTTCATAATATTTATGTCTATTTGTTCGTTTAATTTGTTTATTGAATTCAAAATTTCCACTAAACGAAAGTGAAACAGATTCTAGCCGGTGTAAACTGAAACTGTACTCTGATAGATTAATGCCTCCTTTCTGATTGATTGACGGCACAGTCTGAAAAAACACCTATAAAAGAGTGTATATTTTATTTATAACGGAAATTGTTCTTATGTCTATTGTAAATGAAGCAACCGCCTAGTTATCCACCTGCGTTGGTTCATATTGATTAACTTATATACGCCTTAATGATGGTTTTAATTAGCTGAAACATTATAGTTTGGATCTATCTAACTATCTTTTTTTTATTTTGTTTTTGTTTTTTAGAATCCCTATTATAGACAGAAATTGTTTGCAATAATCTATTTAAATGCGTTTGTATTTTTCATAGTATGTTTTTCGAAACTTAAAACCATATATTTTGCTTAATGTAACTATTACGAGATTCTATATTAATGTTTTACCGAGAGTTAGAAATCTAAAATTTATAATTTTTATTATTTTTTTATGGGAAGTGTTCAATATATTAAGTATTTTTTTCACTAGAATTAAGGCATGAAATTTTTTTTATGTCAAAATAGTTTTTATTTATTCCTGAATGAAACAGTTAAAAAGCCCTTAACCGAATACCAATACTAATAATACTAATAACAATAATAATAACTATATAAATAGTGTTAATGATAATCGCAATAATCTACAAAAAAATTAAGTAATAGGCAACGCCCTTTGACAGTTAGGACCATCCATTGTATAAACAAAAAAAAAATAATCTGAGCCAGATAAATAGAAAATAATGACTATATACAAGTTGCTACACCTGAAAAGACAAAATTGATTACTGCAAATAACGAAAAGGAACGGAGAAAATGCTGCTTAAATATCAAGAAAACTACAAGAAAGAACGAAACATGAAAAATACATCCGGGAAAACACGGAAAGACTTATCACAACTAAGAAACAGAAATACCAAAGGAACAAAAAATTAAAAAAAAAATTAAGACTTATCGTAAACAGAGGACAAGAATGTGAAGAGAAATGCTTCACTTATAATTCTTCAGACGGACGAAACAGATAGGACACGCAAACATGTCAACAACGGCTTTGAATAGGAAAACTCACGAAATGATAAGAATCAATACTAATGGCTGCACAAAGCATTACAATCCATATATAAAAAAAAGGATAAAAAGACCTCAAAAGCATGGGCCAACAGTATTTGTTGACTATTTGAAATCTTTAAACAAAATTTGTAATAGTGGACCAAGTCGAAATGAGGAAGGACTTACTGCAGTTACAGACTAAATTAACATAGGATGCTTCAGATCTTGAGCAGATTTCTTGCTCCTCAACCTTCAATGTTATAACTTGCACTATGACAATATGCTTTTATCAAAAAATATTCAACTTGAATAACTTGAGATTGTAACATTTATTTTAATTCTATAGTTATCAGTAGGGCTGTGAGAATATGCTTTTATTAACGAATATTCTACTCATTACTTGACTATTTTGAGATTTTAACATTTATTTTAATTCTATAGTTATTAGTTATGCTGTGACAATATGCTTTTATTAGAAATATACTTGTGCTTACTTGACTATTTTGCAATTTTAACATTTCTTTTAATTCTGTAACCATTACTAGAGCTGTGACAATATGCAAGAATGTTCTACTCGTTACTTTATTATTTGGGAATTTTACCATTTAAAAAATGTGTTGATAATTGTAGGGCTGTGACAATATGCTTTTATTAAAGATATTCTTATTACAGTTCTAGTTATTAGAGCTGAGATAACAATATTATTTTGACGAAATAATTTAAATGCCAGGGACACAAGTTATACCCACTTTTCCATATTCGTGGAATTTATTATTGGTCTAGCTAAATAATTTAAATTTCGCCTCATGTATTTATCTGGTTACGATATTTTATGTTAACTACCCATTATTGGACTCTTCTAAACAACGTGTGATAACGGGAATGAAATTCTCTTAAAAGCACATTGTCGCAGCCCTAGTTATAACTCTACTGATGACCGGTTTTAGCAGTTGATATAGCAGAGTGACGATACATATTGCGGCAACATAAGTGTCATATTGTGACCTTAACTCTCATTAAGCAGAGTATGTTAGAGATTATCTCACCATGTTCTGATTCTCGGATCCCAGAAAATGTCATTGAGGGCTAAAATGCTGAAAACCCAAAAATAATTTATTTTATTTGGTTGGAACATATAAAGGTAGTTTTAGTAGTTTTATCAAGTGCAACTACAAAAGGTTCATACGATTCGTGTTGTTAGTCCAATTCGTATTGTAATGCCTTCATAGATCTATAAAAATAATAAGTAATATTTTATTCCACATAAAATTTAAAAAAAATAAATATCAATCATGAGAATCTGAAAAATGGCGTACTTTATGAATATGTTTAAGAAAATTCTAAATGTTTGAATCACTTGAAAACTTCAAAAATATCTAACAAAATAGACGAAAAATCGTGGCTTTTGAAACACATTTACAATTAAATTTTATCCGATTCCTAAGAATTGCCCTAAATACCTAGATGAAAACTTACCATTTTAATTGTTATGGATTCTGTTTAAATGTTGGAAATAACAAGGAATCTGTTTATTTTGGTGAAACTGACACAATTCTAAGCAGTAGAAAAAGTTATTTCACGGTCAAATGAGTTAATAATTATTTGTAATCACTCAGACATTTAGATAATCCCGTGACTGCTGCCATTTAAGATCTTATTTCCCAGTAGATTGAATATTAATTATGAATTTTTATCTAATATTCCTTAGACAACGGAAAGTAATCGGTAGATCATTTATTAAATTTTGTTATTTCCAACTTCTCTCCATTTATATATTTAAGACTGCTTTCTCATGCACATTGAATATATCTATCTGTCTATCAATGTATCTATTAATCTGTTTAAAGATGTGCAGTTTCAGTCATTTTAAAGATATGTGTTATTTTTGCTTAATTGATCCCCGTTTTATTAATTTTCATATTTGAATCCTTATTGTTTATTGGTCGCTCTTTTAAAATTTCTGGTCCTCGTTATTAGTTATTTCTATAAAACATTTTTGCGTATTAATTGACATTAGCCAGGTTTCTACAGTTGTAAGCTATAAGATATATTTATTTTAATTGTTTATTCCCATTCTATTACGATTTTACATGTGTATGATAAAGTGAATATTCAAAAGACTTCAATGGTTTTTGTTTGCTTTTATTGAAAATTTATCTTTTAAACTAGAATTTTTTTGTATAAGACTTTTTTTTTTCGAGCGGTTGTCCTAAACATTTGAAATATTTGCACCCTGTTTCAGCTAACTAATCCTATAATCTTTTTAAAATTATAAAGCAATCATGTAGGATTTAGAAAATTTAACCAGTGGAAAATCTTTGCTAAAAGCATTGTTGTTTGTTTATGACGAAATATCTTCTTTCAGTTTGTTTTTGTTGCTCACTGTCTCTGAAAATGTTAAATTAAAAACTGTTTAGTTTATTCTTGTTTCATTCTGTTTTGTGTATTTCATTAATTAATAATTATCAAATTCTATTTTCTGGTCAAATCAATAATTTGTTTATATGTTTAGTCCATATTTAATGATAGATTTTTAAAATTTATATATTGATTAATTTTTTATACATTTTATGATATTTAAATAAAAATAATAGGTGTTTATCTTCCAAGTTTTCATGGAATGATGAGGTTTTATGTGTTCAAACGTCGTGAACGAAACATTTATGAGGATAAGGACTACATATATCTATAATATAAATCTACATAGTATTAAAACACCGTTTATTTTTCATTGGCAGTGTTTGTTAGTAAAACAGCGTTGCCTTTTAACCTTTCTGAAAGAACTAAATATGGAAACTAAATATACAGTTCTTTCAAATAGCTCCAAATGTTATATTTCTAAAGAATGTTAGAAACAACGAAGCACTTTAAAAATCTAAAATATTATCCTAGATTATTTTGACGAAACTATTTAAATGCCAGTGACACAAGTTATACCCACTTTTCCATATTCGTGGAATTTATTATCGGTCTAGCTAATTAATTTTAATTTGACTCCCTATATTTATCTGGTTACGATTTTTTTATATCAACTACCCATTTATTAGACTTTTCTAAGCTACATGTAATAACAGGAATGGAACTCTCTCATAGTAAACAATTAGAAGACAACTGTCAGTCGAATAGAATACAATGCTTTGACTTTTCCGCAGTCGCTCTTCACTGTATATTTTACTTAGTACACTTCCTTTCATAACCCTTTCAACTCTAACTTAGCAAAACTAAAAGCTAGTCAATCATAACCACTCTTTTAAAAGACCATCCTTATAGACTCGGAGATGGCTCGGCCTAGCAGGCTCAAACTTGGTGTACTGATATAGGGCATGGGAGAGAATGTAACCGTGAAGGAATTTTTTCAATCCGTCAACATACAAGTTGTCCCAAAGGTTTGTGCAAACATGGAAAAAATAACTAATTTCTAGTAAGTTGGCCCAAAAGTTTGTGAAAACAGAAAAATAACTTATTTCTATTAAGTTGTCCCAAAAGATTGTGAAAATATTTTAAAAAATACCTTATCCCAAGGCGAGCATTTAGGTAGTGAGGACTTTCGGTTACGTATGTTCCTTATAGACTAGATTATATGTTATAATGTTCTGAAAATATATATATGTATATCTCATACATTACTGTCTACTTTTTTAGCGTTTGTTTCTCTGTTTAGTCCATTTGTCTTAGCAGCTCTGCCTGATATGTTCAAACAGTTTATCATCAGTTCATGAATTTAGCACTCGTAATGACTGCGAGCCTTGGGAGTATGTCGCAGCCGTTGTTCCTGCTCTCGTGTTTGCTGCTCTCGTGAGGCGTGCGACGCATCTACTTAATTTTTATTTGCTTTTTCTGTCCTAAAAACTCTTTCCTTTTATCCTTAATCTTATAAATCACCTTTAAAGTATAATTATAATTGTTATTTATATTATTTTCACTTTATTTATATTATCAATTTTTTTTTTATTGTGTGTTTTTTTTCAGATTATGTATATCTGCTCAACAACAGCAAGAAGGTCAAATCACATTGGAGACACTGTTTCCCGTTAGATTACCAAAGTTACACAATGCCGAGCCTGTTCAGTATAATTAAGGATATCCCCTAAAGTGAGGACTGGGAATCTCATAGTACTCTGAGATTGCAAAAAACTCTATAACAACAGGACAAGTGATCCAAGCCTGAATGAGTGAGGAGAAGTCATCCTGCTCAACAACACCACCATCAGCAGACCCCCCCACCTCGTCATCATCATCACCATTATCAGTAACACCATTGCTATAATTACTGTCTAAAATAAGAGACAAGTGGAGGTTTTTAGGGTAGCATTTCTGGTAGTTTTTTTATATAATTGCGTCTGACCCTCCGGTGCCTTATTCCTCAGCAAATGCTCGCATTGTTACAGTTGGTGAAGGGGTGCAGAGCACATGACTAATAGTGCCACAATACCTTCTCTGTGAGTATTAGTCCAAGATGCAATGGATTATTGACAAGAAACTGATAATCACTAAAAGCAATTACTGAACTCCTTGTGTAAAGAAAAGAAATACTAAACATTATTAGAATCAAGAATGAGGCCTGAAAGTCTTGTCACTAGTTATTGAATCATCAATAGTGCAAATAATAATCAATCTAATAGATTCATTGGAGGGGTTAACTGTAACTCAGAAAATAGACGAAAAAGTTGACCTAAAAGTTTGAGGAGGCGTGTCAAGAGTTCTTTAATTGAACGCAACTTTTACCAGATCTGTAAGTTTGCAGATGTATGAATATAAAATGTATTTTTGCAATCTGTAGACAAGCTTGTTTCGGAGTTCACTCCTCGTCAGTACAGCTACGCAAACACTCGGATCGCCTTTAGCCAGAATCGAAACCCTAGCGACACAGTACCAGTCAAGCACCGTATCCGCTGGGCCACCAGCTCACCATTTATAAATGTGTGTGTGTATGTGTTTGTGTGAGTGTGTGTGTGTTTGTGTGAGTGTGTATGTGTGTATGTGTGTGTGTGTGTGCGTGCGTGATGGAGTGGAAGAGGTGAGGAAAAGAAAGGATAGAGAAATGAACCCTTACTAAAGAGAGATGTTTCCATTTGATTCCAGCAGTGTCACAAGAAACAGAAACAACAACAAAGATTTCTAATAACAGAATTGTTTGACACTTTGTTTTTCTTGTCAGCAATTATTTGACTGTTGTTCGATCAATTTAAAGTCTAAAAAAACCACACTGTGCCCCCTTCCATATAATAAATAATCGTGGCTATGCCGTTGTATCTAATGGAAGCGTGATATACGTTTACTATCTTCGAAAGCTAGTTTCTGTTTCCGAACAGCATCTTTCAAATACTGACCTGGAAAATGGCACAGGTTTCCAATTTCACATATTCAATTAGGTTAAGGGAAAGGGACCGATAAACAATGATAAAAAATTAAGAAGAAATAAAAATTAATCATAACAGTTCTTTTGTTCAAACAGAAATACAGACACTAAATTTTTCATCTTTTTTTTTCTTTTAAACATTTTCATTGATGTGTTCAATGCTAAGACATTCAAAATGTATTATTATTATTATTATGATTATCATTATTATGATTATCATTAATTATTATAATTCAAGAAACATAAAAAGGGTTTTGTAGCCACTGACTACAAGGTGTCCAGATGTACTGGAGTGTCAGAGGAGACTTAT
>JAUZSX010314370.1:0-12058 GCA_034780655.1 Idiosepius hallami | reverse complement strand
TTCTGAAAATCTACCGATACCGATTGGACACGGCTCGCTACCGACTACCGATACCGGCGGTAGATTTTTTCTACCGAGTCCCAGCTCTGGTAATTAGACTTTGGGACCATCGTACATTGTTTCGTCTACGTTGACGTATCGACTAATTTCCTTGGAAAGGTATCTTCCCTTTAGCTATGGATTGAATAGTGCAACTTGTGTTATTGATAAAACTATGTGTGTATAGGAATAACGTTTATCATAAGTAATTGTCCTCAGCATTAAAATGACCTAAAAAGGTTGATATGCCATTAAAACTACAAAACAAAAAATCAGGCAATCGATCTCAAGTATCTTCTTGTAATCAGGAATTTTCACACAATTTTGAATATACCCTTTTGTATTCTTCTTTTGGTTTACCATGTTGAAACTTAAGATTAAACGAAAGAATCTACTTTAAAAATTTTAATGCAGCAATAAATTTTGCTATTTGCTATTTTTAATCTTGTTTTCATTAATATTTTTTTAGTTGTCAAAACAGAGGTTAATGATGATGCATATATAAAATTATTCAAATTGGATTTTTTATTCCAGTCTGTTTGACTCAGTATGTTTTTGTCCTGTTAGTTTCACTTGAAACAACCACCCCTGGGAAAGGTATGAACAGAGTTTCCAAATTCTATTCGACTGAAAACAAACAAAAAAAAACAGCCATTTTAAGATTAGTCCAGTGCTTCTTGTTTTATATTAGAGTCTTAGAAATTTGAACAACAGCTGGTATAATAAAAAATATCTTTATGACTTCACAAACTAAATTAATACAACATGCAAACAGTTTTAATGCTTACTGAAATTGTATTTTCTTTTGATTTTTATCTTCATTGTAACAAATTTATTCAAAGCTTTAGATTATTTTGTAAGTTGAAATGTTTGAAATCACTTGGAGTATATGACTTCATATAAAACTATGTTTTACAATCTTGGTACAAACAAAAATTATTACCCTGAAGAAAATATTGAATGTAACATAAAATATTATGGCTTTTATCTCATAAATGTTTATTGTTAACATCAGTTTGATCTTTTTTTAGTAAATAGTCTGGTTTTATTTTTTTTTTTTCAATCTGTTAGTAAGGACAATGGCGGTCTTTGCATACCAGTTACTCCAAGTTGAGAATAAATGTTTACAATATATTTAAGTTTGTTTTTAAGAGGAGATTTTTTTATAAACCCTATGTATGAAAAATTAGTATAACTTTCAAAATATTTGTTCAAATTGCACAAAAATAATATTCTTCCAGTGTATCAAATTTCATCTTGGTGCATTTTATAGAAATTTCAAAATTAAAAAATATCTATCTACCATAAAGCAATACACAGGATTTAGAAGACATTAAAATCCTTATTGCAGTAAGATTATGATACTGCTATGGTCTTAGATTAAAAGCTATGTCTATTCTCCCTAAAAATTGCATAAACTATTTTATTATTATTATCATTAATCAAGAAAACATCAGAATTATCTTTTAAGATGGGGCTTGATAATTTGTAAATTTATCATGCAGACAATCGTGCTAATCTTTGTATTTAACTTATGTTTCTTGGACAAATAGACTTCAGTTTGAAGAAATTAGATAAAATCTGACAAAATGAAGAAATTATTGAAATAAATTTTCAACAATTTTTTTTTAATCCTTGAGAGTTTATCAAAATAAATGAAATAAAATTCAAAACCAATATTAGTGTTTCAATTCTAGTAAAGAATTACTCACATGGTGTTATTATTCTACGTGCATAAAGACCCTGGAGATGGTTTAGGAAAGAACCACTTATTATTTGTATACTCCATGAGTAACTCTAATTTTGATGTTCACTTGCTTTCTGCTAGTTTTCAAATTATGTTTGGTTATCTGTCTGCCTCTCTAACTATTCTATTAATCTCCTCATATGTATCTGTCTGTTCAGATCTATATATTAATCTATCTCTCTTCCCTCCTCTACCGGTCTCTCTAAAATAGATGCACCATAATAATTATTAACAATCAATAATTTATTTTCTCATTTTCATCACTAAATAATAAATGATTAATTGAGTGCATCACTCCTCATTTTGCACAACCCTCTTGAGTATTGGAATGGCAACCTCTTACCCAATGACCTCCTCTCTTTGCACAAATGGTCACAAGTTTGTATTTGTGAGCACAAACTGGCCTTGATCAACCCTGAAGTAGAATAGAGATGTGCTTTCATCAGCCTTTACACCCAGTGGTGCGTTAGACTGCAAATTTGCATTTGCTGTTGCCTCTGATCCATTTGAAATAAGAAAATAGCAGGCATTATTTTTGGAACAAGCCTTGAATATAATTAAAAGCTATAATTATTCTTGTTCTTATCCATAATAAGAATAACGAATGTATATGAGCCCTAAATATTTTGATGCCTTTTAATGTTTTCTGTCCTGTTTCTGAGACCATAGGAATTTTAGAAATGTTTAATGAAAGTCAGGCTTTCTTGCATGGATACTGACCTTTTTTTTAACCGTTTATGACTACCATTCTCTTGTTATCCACTCTATACAGTGTGTCCAGAAAGTTGCTGTGCAGTAGAAAATAATGTATTAATGCCAATGGAGGGTATTTCCAGCATTTCTTTTAAAATTACCTGTGATAGTATAAATAGATAAAAGATTTTTATTGCTATAAATTGCATTGTCTAAATGCTTTACAATAAAGTTTACTGTTTATTAATTCATTTTAGTTTTTATATACCCTTAGTGCACAGTAACTTTTGGGACACTGTATATTAAAGAGCATTTATTTCATCAAAAATGTAAACTTTATTTAAAAAAATAATTGTTGATTTTTGTTTTACTGGATTTGTACTTGTTGAACATTACCCTTGAAAGAAGCTTTTGGCTATGACACCATGCCATAATGGGTTGAGTTGGTAGCACCAAGCATTTCACGATGATCTTCCTTATTATATTGGCAATAACTATACAAAAAATTAGGTTTATGGCTATGACAGCTAATAATTATTGTATCACTCAAATCAGCTGCTTTATCATTCCAAAAATAGTAGGCCCTTTTTTTTTTTTAACCTTTTAGGCATTGTTGTTTCATCTTCTATTTACCTTTCAAACAAAATCTATGGAAGGGAAATGAACCTTTCCTAAAATGTTTGTCTATTTTTGAAAGAAAAAAATAAGCCCTGCCCCCTTCTTTTTTATTTTCATCTTGAAGTATTTTCATAAAATGTTTATGTAATGCTTGCTTCTTAGACTTTTTTGTTTTTGGAAAACATTTATTCTTCTATATCCGTTCCCCCATACAATGTTCTTGTATTTCATAATGGCTGATTAGGGATTTGTCAAAATCTTCAATGCTTTTGTAACCTCAGAAAGATATTAGGGTTGGTTTGGTTTGGGGGAAGAGTTCTTCAAAGTGTACCCTCTCCTCGTCCATTATATTTTTTAACAATTTCTATTTAGGCCAAAAGATGCGTTTGTTCTAGATCTCTCCACACCAACTCTCTTCCAACTTTTCATGGCCATCAGACCAGTCATAGGGCAACTGAATTTATTCAAAAATAAAGGAAACAGCTTTTTCTTCTTTTTTTTTCTTTATTTTCGAAAACCATGTCTATATATTTGTTATTGAGGGCTTCCTTATGAAAACAGGTATTTTGTCAGTTTTGTAAAAATCGTTCAAGTAATCTAAATAAACGTTTTTGACAAGAAAAGTTCAATGAATGGAGAAGTATGATTAGAGAATGCCCCTGGGAGTGCTGTTCCTAATTCTATTTTTATTTTTCTTCTGGAAAAAAATATTTATACAGTCAGAAATGAATAGATTCCCATTGCGTGCTTCTTCTCCCATTCTTAGCAGTGCTGTTTTTATTTTGAAACCAAATCTAAATTTTCATTTTTACTTCCTTCATTATTTTTAAAGCAATCAAACTCCACATTTTTTTTTTAACCTCATTTTCCAACTAAAACTATTATTATTATTATTATCACTTAAACATGATTTTATTGATTTTTTCAAAATACTGTTTATTTATTGATATTTTTTAAATGTTATAAGTGGTTTATCTGTTAAAACCTTCCTTGACTCAGAGAAGAAAGGACCTATGAAGACGTATAAATTACAGAAAAAATCTATGCAGCTTTGGAACTAAAAATAATGTAAAAATAAGAACTATTCGTGAATTTCCTAGGAATTCTTTAAAAAGAATGAAATATTTATTAAAAAAAATCATCTTGTAAAAATATGATTTCCCTATGGAATTCTTTTTGCTATTGTTGTAACAAGTTTTGTTAAAATTAAATTATGCTAGAATAGAAGTATTGCCTGACTTCTGGGCATTTGCTGCTAAGGTAAATAAGGAAATCTATGAAATTTTAGTGTCCTGAATCATTTCAATTTTTTCTGAAGAGTTACAGGATGTAGGGTTTCATATAACCATGTTTATCTGATTTTTCAAGTATATAGAGAAATCAATGCCACTAATTTTTTTGCATTCACTTTTTAGTTATATCATTTTTGTAAACGTGTGAGTCTCTTTATTCACTTTAACTATTGGCAAAATAGTACATTTATTTAACAAAAACTATTTTCCATTAAGATGGCTTTGGCATAAAATAAACTAGAAAGTTTGATAAGCTATTAAACAAACCATCTAAAAGATTTCTGGGCAAATACTGTCTTAATAAATAATGAGTTTTATCCAAAAAATTTTGAGTGTCACGACTTATTTGCTGAATTTAAAAGTTGAATAGTTTTCTTTCTTCTTCACAGATTTCATTAAAACTTTATCACAAGGTAAATACAATTGTAAGATTTTATTATCCAGTATTTGATGAGATTTAGTGCACTTGCAGCTCCATTGTTCTTTGCAGTGACCTGTCATTCATTATCAACTTTTCCTAAGTTTGTAGTTAGCCAGAATAGTATCTTGGCATGATCTTTGCAATAGCACTTCTGCTGCTTTGGTTCATTGAAATGCACCTGAAAATGTATAGAAAATTAATCCAATAAGTATTGCAAATAAAATATGTGATAGAGGATTTTATCATTCAAAATTTTAAGAGATTCAATGTGCACATTTTATTGGTTAGTTGCGCCCAACATTATTCCCATTTTTTTTCTGTGTTCAGCTAGAGGAGTTTTCTAACTCATTTTGAATATTGTCTCTGCAAAGGCACCTCAGGTCATTTGTTCTGCAATAGTCATTACTTGGTCTTTGACAATATTCTTTTATTAAAGAATATGCTTGTCAGATCCCTTTTTGCTTAGGGCCACCGCAGACCTCGCAGATCTTTTGTAATGCAAAAAATTAACAAAATAATTAATTATTAGGATTAACTAGAAAATTTTTTAAGGCTGTGACAAGAATAATCTTTAATAAAAGCATATTGTCATGGCCCTACTAATAAGTAAAGAAATGGTAAAATCGCTAAATAGTAAAGTCTAATAATAGAAGAATAATTTATAATAAAAGACTATTATCACAGCCCTAGTCATTACTCATGTTGTGTACAACTTCAACTTCCCACCCCCACACACAGAGGAAACTCATCAAACAAATGCTATGATTAGAATTGAACAGAAAAGAAAGTTAATCAATTAAATCATGTATGGATGTATGTATATATGTATGAATAAAAACAATGAGTTTAATAACAATTAAGTTTCAACCATGCTTGTTTTTATTGTGAGATGATTTATTACAGTATGAAAAATCAGATACAACTAGTATGAGACCCTACACCCTGTAGCTCTTCAGAAAATGAAACCACCATAGGTATTAAAAAAATGATTTGACCACTAAAATTTGCATTCGCATGGTACTGCCTTTCTATATAAAAGGCTTCCTTAACTATAGAGAAAAGCATTAGAAATGAATGTAGTATGAAAAAAAAAAATCATGAACTGCTTTCCTACTTACATTAGTTGTAAGTCCCAGGTGCCTGGGCAAAGCCGGGCAATACTTTTAGTTTCTATGATTATTAAAAATGTTTCAAAATAAACTTTATTTAATAGAATTTGAAGAATCTGTTCAAATTTTACCAAGCTTTAAAAAAGAAGTTTATTTCAAAATATCATCTTTAATCATCATGATAAGAACTTTATTATTTCTCAACTCAAATCCTACGTTATGGGGACGGCTTCGCTAGTCCCTCCTTGCCACGCACTCAGACCACTCCCTGGGGCACCATGCTCCACACAGAGGCTCCTCGTATCTGCTCACCCTTCCTTTCCTCTGGTGAAATATACTGTGGGGCCACCCCAAGCTCTATTTCATCCCTTGCAGTCTGGTCTGGCTATAAGGGCTGCCAAGATCCCCTCGTCTTCATAATCGTCCCAGTGGTGTTTGCGTGTCTCATCTGTATGTATATGAGCATATGTGTGTGTGCACAGCCTGAAAGAAAGAACCAGAAGTATATTTTAAGTTTCCATTATTTTTCCTCTCTCTGCTTTATTCCGAAACTAAAGCTTTATTGTAGAAAGAGAGAGAAAAAGATTCACTATCCACTAGCGCCCACTGGGAGGGGGGAGTGTCGGTTAACCATCCAACAGGAGTGGCTAACAAGCTGGGCAACTTCTCAATGCTTGCTCTAACTGATTTTTTTATATAATCATCTCTTGATTTTTGATAGTTCAAATATTTGATTTGTTTATAACTTAAAATTCATTATTTGATTTTTAATAACTGAAAATATTCAATCTATTTTACGATTCACTTACATTTCAACCAACCTGCATTCTTCCAAACAATGAACTGACCCATATTTTGGATGCGAAATCCATTGTTTTTGAACTAGATACTAATTTTTAGTCTCAGGTTCAATTCTCGGCTGATCCTAACAGTTAAACCTAATTGAGCCTCATTATCATATTACATTATTATATGAATTAATTTAAGAAGAAGAAAGCTTTAACTTAATTCATATGATAATTTATGGGATTTGAGTTGTGTAATAATAAGGCTTCAATAAGTTATTTTTTGATGATTAAAAATGATAACCATTTGTAATTTTTTTATTTTACTTAGTTGGGATTAAACATGTCACTTTAGACGGTAGAAACTCAATGCTATTATCTGTTATGCTATGGCTTCTTGGAAATAAATGTTCAAATTATCAACCCTCATCTGAATGATTAAAAAAAAATTCTGGAAAATATTGTTTTATTTTTTTTTTTTCAAACTAATTTTATGTTTTGATCTCTTTTTTTTTAATCTATAATTTTTTCCATCCATTAAGTGTTTGGCTGCTTCTTTTTAAATTGAGTTCACAAATTTTATTCATTAATAACTTTTTGAAGGTTTATGGTTTTATTTGTTGCAATGAATGTTTCATCTACTTATAAAGTAAAACCATATCAACTTACTTCCCTTTTTTTAGTCATAGGTGTGTGTGTGTGTGTGTGTGTGTGTGTGTCCTGATGATGTGGATGTGGGCTATTCAAGCGCTTTATAATTCTGTTTTGATGTTAATTGTGATCTTTGCCAGTTAATTTGATGGACAAATTGAGCTGCCAACTTAGTTTTTCAGATGTCATCTCTGTTTCTTCCCAAACCCAAACCAGGGAAATATGGACTATGCATTCAGTGGTGGGAAGGTGTTATCATTAAAAAGGCTGCATCATTGTTGTCTCACCTATGAAGGTTGTGCTGTTATTAGTGTTATCTATAAAAAGAGAAAGATACAGACACCATCTCTCTCTCTCTCTCTCTTTCTTTCTCTCTCTCTCTCTCTGACAGGTGACCAGGCACACAAGTTTGTTACTAATTAATTATTTTCTTACTCAGACCTCTGGATTAGGTGTGGGGTATGGATCCTTTCCTAGCTTTTAACTCTCTTTCTCTCTGCCTCTTGTCTCAGACCTTTTTTTTCTCTCCAGCCTTCCTTGTCTCACTTTAATCTTTCTCTTTTTAGCCTTTTGTCCTATTTTGATTGCTTTTACTGTTTACCTGTCTCTCTCACCATTGTCCTCTTACTGTCTCTCTTTTTCTTTTATCATTTTAATCCCTCTTTTTAGTCTCTCTCACTTTACTATTAGGACATTAAGAATGAAATGTCCAATTTTATTAATCATATTTTTGTAGACTTATAACATTCCCATATTTCTATTTTAAATTCTTAATTTCATACCGTCTAACTTTAACTTATTACACCATTAAGAATGAAATGTCTGATTCTATTAATCGTAACTATTACATATCTTTATTTTGAATTCCTAATTTCATACCATTTAAACTTACCTTCTTCACCTTACAGGTGGAGATAAGAACAATATGTACTCCATTTATTCCTCCTACAGAACAACATATAATTTCATGATTTTGATGTTTTAGATTAACATCCTTGAGCTCATGGATAATTCAAAGATTCATGTTGTTTATGAATATGAATTCTGTCAGGAGAGAAATCCCTTTCAAGATGGCTAGAAATATTAATGAGATGTTTAGTGTGAATGTTGCTAACAAGCAAACTGTGCATTGAGAGCCAACCCCATCATAGGGACATAACAAAGATTCATAACAATGAGCTGAAAGAAAGTGGAAGAAGATATATCTAAAACAGCTCGTGCTTTAACAGAGAGATTTAATGTCTCCATTCCTAATGTATTAGATGATGTAAAAAAGATAGGAAAGATGAAGAAGCTGGACAAGTAAACATTTTGATTTTTGTTATGGTATTGTACAATAAAGTATTAGTTCTAAATCGGACATTTCATTCTTAATGACCTAATCTTTTCTTTTTTTTTTTACTCTCTCTTATATACTGGTCATTTATTTTAAAATCGTCCTTGATGCAGACATTAATTCCAGTTATCAATTTCACTTTTAAATTTTTGTAAAATTCATTTAAAATTTATGATTAATTTTTATAATTTTCAATATAGAAACTTTATTATTATTTTGTTTTCAGTATTAAATTTCAATGTTATTTGATGTAAAAGGATATTTTTACTTTATGGAGCACCAACCCAAGGCCATTTTAATGTACCCATTATATCCTTGTGTATTTTTGTAATCAGAGTCATCCTTTTAGCTTGCTGAATTACTCTGAGTTGACAGGTCTCATCCATCCAGGTTTTTGGAATCAGTGTTATCCTTACATAATCTTACATATGTTAATCTCCAGAGTTAATGAGCCTCATTTGCCTAAGATAGCTGTTGACTAAAACTGTTATAAAAATTCTTCCTTATTCAATTCTAATTTGTTTTTTCTTTCTTTCTTTCAGATTATCCACTGATCTCTTCTAAAAGAATAAAAAAAAGAAAAAAAAACTTTCCCAGCTGAAAAACCAAAAGTTTTTTTTAACAAAACAATTGGATTAAATCCAGCCTTTTTATCTACAATATCCAAAGTTTTTATGAATTGAATTAAGGAGCTTTTTTCATCTTTTTTTTTGGTCAGTGATTTCTTTTTTCTTTTCTTTTTTTTATTATTACTTTAATAAAAATTTTAAAAAATCATCATAACAATTGATTTCAACTTTCCATGAAAAGTGATATAATCCAATTACATTGGTATATTCATTAGTGTTCTAAAATCTAGATAGAAGCAAATGAATTACAACAGTAAACTTAAGTCTTTTTTATTTTATTATTAACAACTAATAAAAACAACTAATCTTGTCATTTTTAGTTCAATTCAATGCCTTAAATTTTATATTAATACCATTTAAGGTTGAGAATTAACCGTTTCGACCGTAATGGGCCGATATATCGGCCTTAGCAACTTAAGGCAAAAATAAACATACCTACATTTCAACCCTAATATGGCCCTTTAATAGAAAGACTTTGAATGACTAGTTGGTAATTTTTTCTAAGTCAATGTCCAAAGGATAAGGCCAAAATATTGGTGCATGTGTGTGTCTTCTTTTGCCTTATGTTGCCAGGATAGGGATATCTGTTCTTTAGGGTTTAAAGGGTTAAGAATAAAGTCTATTGCATGGTTTCCAATTAGTCAAACAAATGTACTACATTTATTCCTCCTATTTCTGTATTCAGATTTTTATTCAATTTTTGTGATATTAATGTAATGATATTCAGAGATGATTGAAAGAAGAGAAAACAGGAATGCCTTTGACAAAGGTTTTACCAACTTAAAAAGATGTGTTCTTGCTAATCAAGTTAATATGGCTGAACAGCTACTTGGAATCAAGGGGGATAACTGTGATATTTTTTACCACTAAAGACCTAAAAGATAATTAATTATAACAATTAGAACCCAGTATTTTTAATTGGCATGCACATTAGTAACTTTATAAATAATATATGCAAGTAGGATTTAGAAAACTTTGTGCACATAACATTTCTTTTTTAAACTCCATTTTTATTAATTTCCTTTTTCCCTCTTAAAAATCTCCCAAGTATATAATGATTAATAATTTGTATAAACTAAGAGACTACATTTAGTTAGAAAGTCCTGAAAGCAGTAAGTACATTAGTAGAATAAAGAGCTCTTATCTTAGAATGAGACTACATTTAGTTAGAAAGTCCTGAAAGCAGTAAGTACATTAGTAGAATAAAGAGCTCTTATCTTAGAATGGTCAGAAAAAATATTTACTGTGAAAATTAATTTTTTCAATCATCCACTTTGAAGTCAAAGCAGGATATTATAAATATTCAACTCATGTGTTTATTGCATATAATTATTGATGCTTATTAGGAAAGAATGAAAGAACTCATATTTTGGTCTTGATGGAAAAATGAAGATATCTTGCCTGCCTTTGCTTTTCAAAATACAGTTTTGTTAAAGACAAGTTAAAATGTTATTGCTGGTGTTTAACAGATTTACAGAAATAGAATAATGAAAATCATAATTATAAAATCAATAATATAAACATTAATACTAATTACACTAGTAATAATTCTATGAATAGATCTACAGAAATTGAATAATAATAATATTAATTATGAAATTAATAATATAAACACTACACTGGTATAAGCAGATATACAGAAATTGTATTATAATAATAATTATATTTATAACATTAAACACTAATAATAATTTTCACTAGTCGTTGCTGGTTTTTAAGCAGATATACAGAAATAATGATAATACATGAATAATACTAATACTAATTACACTAGTAATACTTTTTTGAGTAGATATACAGAAATTGAATAATTATAATAATAATCACAATTATGATATTAATAATATCAATATTAAAATAATTACACTAGTAGTAATTTCCAGATCTACAAAAATCCGACAATAATAATGAAAACTATAACATGAATAATGTATTTTCTATTAATAATTACATTAGTAACAATTTCTAGATTGAGATATACATAAATTTAACAATAATAATGGTAAATATATCTTAAATAATATAATATTAATAATTCTTAGTGATGCTTATCCATATTCAAAACACCAGCTGTACAAGATCGAAATAATTGTTATGTTGATGTTATTCATTATCCAAACATCATATCATTGTTTGTAATTGTTGACATAATGGGATGGGTTGTGAGACAATATTTAGAAATAGTCTTCCATTACTTTATTGGTTGTGTAGGAATCATTATTGGTTAATGTAAGTGTCAAAGAACTTGTCAATATGTCTTTCGGCACTATTTGTAAATTAAATTTAATAGATATTTCATCAAAATACAATTTGGGTAAAGATGAGTTAAATAGTGATTACTAGTTAAAAAGTTCAACAAAATTAACTGAGAAAAAAAATCCAAATTTTACGTGCAGTTTTATGAATCAAAAACAAATTTCCCAAACTGAATTCTTATTAATTAAACTAGTTTATGATTATCCTTATTTGGACAATCATCTTCATCTTTTGATATTATTTAGATTATGACTCCCTTAATTTGAAATATATAGAAATAAGGCTTAGTAATGGACAGCATTTACATAATGGATTATAAGCATTTAATTAAAACCTGTTTTAAGAGATTATCATATGGATGGATTAAGTCCAATTTTCAATTCAGTTAATCAAAAAGAATTTTTTTATCTTATTTCTAGTTTAGAGCTTTTTTTGTCAATAACAAACATTGTCTCTAGTTTTCATTTCTTGTCAATAACAAA
>JAUZSX010314359.1:0-12059 GCA_034780655.1 Idiosepius hallami | reverse complement strand
TTTAAAAAATGAAAAAAAAAAATAAAGGAAAAAAAAAACAAATAAAAAAAAAGAAAAAATTATTTGAAAAAAAAAAAACATTAAAAAAATTAATTGAAAAAATAAAAACCATTAAAAAAATAAATTGAAAAAAAAAAAATTCTTTTATTTTTTTAAATTGTCTTTAATTCAAATTAAAAATAAACATTTTCTGTTTGCAACATTTTTAAACACAAGTTGGGAAAACTTGGATCCAAAATTCTTTAACCCGAAATTTTTTTTTTTTTTTTTTTTTTATTTAAGTTGGCTTTTTATGGCATATCAACCTCTTTGGTCATTTAATACCAAGAACAATCATTTTTGATTGTGTATCTTGCATGGATTAATAATTTCTGTTTAATGGCATATCAAACCTTTTTGGTCATTTAATACCGGGAACAATCATTATTGATTGGTAATCTAGAATGGATTGATTAGTTTTGTTTTTAATGGCATATAAACCTCTTTGGCTATTTAATACCGGAAAGTATCATGTTATTAGTAGAAGGGTAGTTACGCTATCCGTAACATGCAGCTGGAGAGAAGAAGTGTCATACCTTTCCAAAAGGTATTAGCCCTTGAGCGAACATGAAAGAGCAACTGAAAATTAATTGATGAATTCATGATTTCAAAGTCCAGGTACTAGACGAGTAGACAAGGAAATTCCTTGAAATTATTTTAGAATTATCTAATAAAATCTATGGGCAGCGAAGTTGGATGTTTGGTAAAAGCTCCGGCTCTAAAATCGTAGTATGTGAGTTCAAATCCCAGTCAAAACCACTGCTTCAAGCAGATGGGGCTCTTTAATTTAAGAGAGCAGCTCATCTAGGTGAAGAGTAATACTGAATGTAAAAAGCCCAGGTAAGAGCACATAAAAATGACCTTGTGCCAAACTTGGGTTGGTGCTCACCAAGTAAATATAATATCTTTATCTAGGTAAAGGATAATCCTTAATTTAAAAAGCCCGGGTAAGAGCACATAAATATGGCCTTGTGCCAAACTTGGGTTGGTGATCAAGTAAATATAATATCCTCATCTAGGTAAAGGATAATCCTTAATTTAAAAAGCCCGGGTAAGAGCCCGTAAAAATGGCCTTATGCCAAACTTGAGGGTGCTCACCAAGTAAATATCATACTTCCACCATATATTCTCTAGAATTTATTGTCGTTATGGCATTCGTCAGAAGAGAGGGGGTGCGCTGGCATTTCGTACAGTGGTGAAGGGGGCTCTAGCAAAAAAAAAAAAAAAGTTTGGAAAACCAGTTTACTAAAAGTATTTTGCCCAGCATCAAAGACATATCATTAAGGTAATTAAGAAAGCCTTTTATTCAGGAAGATGGTTAATGATTTTTTGGAGACTGACAAGAACCCCAAACTGAATTTTGTGTGTGTGTGGAAGTGTGTGTGTGTGTTTGTGGAAGGGGTGCCAATGAGTAAAAGATTTTAAATCCTCTCAAATAGCAAAACCCACTAAAAACAGCTTTTGCTTTGAGTATGTGTGTGTATTTGTGTGTATGTGAGTATGTATAAGCCTTTGCTTTGTGTGTGTGCATGTATGTAAGCCTTTCTGAATGTGTATATAAGCCTTTGTATTGTGTTTGTGTGCATATATGTAAGCCTTTGCTTTGTGTGTTTGTGTATGTTTAAGCCTTTGCTTTGTGTGTGTGTGTCTGTGTAAGCCTTTGCTTTGTGTGTATGTATGTGTAAGCCTTTGCTTTGTGTGTTTGTGTGAGTATGTTTAAGCCTTTGCTTTGTGGGTGTGTGTGTGTGTGTGTGTGTGTAAGCCTTTGATTTGTGTGTATGTATGTGTAAGCCTTTGCTTTGTGTGTGTGTGTGTGTGTGTGTGTAAGCCTTTGATTTGTATGTGTGTATAAGCCTTTCTTTGTGTGTATGTATGTGTAAGCCTTTCTTTGTGTGTATGTATGTGTAAGCCCTTGCTTTGTGTATGTCTTTGTGAGTATGTGTAAGCCTTTGCTTTGTGTGTATGTATGTGTATAAGCCTTTCTTTGTGTGTGTGTGTGAAAAAAGTGTCAATGAGTAAAAGCCATCAAACCCTCCAAAATAGCAACCCGCCCCCCCCCAAAAAAAAATCCTTTGCATTCTTTCATTAAAAATTCTCGGTTGAGAATCTATTTTTAGACTTGCTTACCATTTTGGATGGGCCATCATCATCACACGCTGAAAATTTGAAAACCTTCCGAAAAATAACACCCCCCACCCCCACTCAATGCCCATCCCCAAAATTAAACTGTCTTCCTTTGCCCAACTCTCTCTCTATCTATCTATCACTCTATCCATCTCTCTCTATTTCTATCTATCTCTCTATTTCTATCTATCTCTCTATAATTTTTTCTATCTATCTCTCTATCTCTATCTATCTCTCTATCTCTCTCTCTCTCTATCTATCTTTCTCTCTCTTTCGATCTTTAACTTTGCAATGAGAAACCAGAATTGCTGCTGCCCTTGCTGCTGCTGTTGCAGGATTCCATTTTTGGTAAAAGAACTCTTTGCGTACCAATCAAAAATGTTCATGGCTTGGGAGTTGGGGGAAAGGGACCTCAGGACCCTGTTTATTTTTTTTTTGCTTACGTTTTATCTTAGATATTTGTTTGATTAAATGCCTTAAAATAAATTTTGGAATCAAAGAAAAAGATAAAAAGTTAAAGAAATGAAACGAAATATTGGGAGAGAGAGTTGGATTGATTGTTGAAATGGTTTCGATTTTTAAATAGGGAAGGAGGGGAAGGATGGGAGGGGAAGGAGGAGAAGTATGAAAGGAGGGAAGGTGAGGGAAGAAAGGTGAGAAGGTGAGTGAAGGAGGGGAAGTATGAAAGAAACAAAAATGAAAGGAATGGAGGGTGAGGGAAGATATGAAAGAAACGAAGGAAGGAAGGAAAGAAAGAAAGGAAAGGAAAGGAAGGAAGGAAAGGAAGTAGGTAAAGGAGGAAAAATGGAAGCAAGGAAAAATGGAAGAAAGTGGTTAAGGGAGGGAAGAAAGAAGGAGGGAGAGAGGAAGGGAGGGATGAAGGAAAGAAGGACGGAAAATGGAAGGAAGGGAGGGCTTAAGGAAGGAAGGAAGGGAAAAAAGAGGGAAGTGGTTCTAACAGCTTATCCAGAATATAAAACTATCCACAAAGCATGTCTAGAAACTTCAACAACAACAACAACCACCTTATGAAGAGGATATTAGTCAAAAACAAATACTTTTAAAACCATGCTCTCTGTTGTTATTGTTGTTGCTGCAGTTAGTGTGACCGATTTTTTTAATTTTTCAGTTCGCAAAAACAAACGGGGGGAGTGCAATAACTGTATCATCATCCTCATCATTTCCGGTGTTGTGGACGGACGGACAGACAGGCGATGTTAGCGCACACGACGTCATCCATGTGCACGCGTACCAACTATAAGGACAGGGCGGGGCGGGGCGGGGCGGGCACACTAAATGTGACGTTAAAAAAAATAATAATTTAATGACGAGAACAATCATTTTTGGTAAACCTTTGTCTGCAAGAATTTTTTTTAAATAACACAATGTGTTCTATCTAAATTATAACTGGAGAGAGTTGTAAGGATGATCCATATCTTTCCCAATGGAATTAGTCCAAATGGGAGCGTATACGGAATGGCTTGGATTTATTCAAACTCTTGAATTACGTACGACGACAGTAATTCTAAAGTCTGACTGCCTATCATCATAATCATCATCCACTGACTGCCCCGAGTGAACTTACATCCCCGTTCTTCGTTCTCTGTTTTGATTTCTATTATTTTTGAAATTCCTTCTTTGGAAAAAGAAAATAATCTTAAATTCAACAGATGGAATAAATGATTGCATTTGAGTGGTGATGGAGGAGGAGAAGAAGACAGGTGAAAGGAAACTCTCATACATATCGACTGTCTGTCCGTCTGTCTGTTGCTTGCGGTCGCTGTACGCTGTAGTGCGTTTTTTTTTTGTTTTTTTTGTTTTTTTTTTCTTGCATTCTGCTCAACCATGACGACTCACAGTGCAATCAGCAAAAAACAAAAACAAAAAAAGGGACCAAAAAAACCCCCAACTCAGCTCCAATTTATCAATACTTGCTGTCTGTGTTGGTCAGTCGTCGGCTCTCGGCTATTCATGCTGGAACGGGTTAGTCTGCTGACTGCTGGTGCTCTGTGGTGTCAGTGCCGTGCCATGCTTAGCCACTTAGCGGCTCCGAACTAGAATGCGCCTTCCGGACCCTTTACCCCCCCACAAAAAAATAAAAATAAAAACAACCTACACCCCTCAACATACTGGAGTTTTCAACTATATATACATACACACACACATATATACACATATATATATGTGTGTGTGTGTGTGTGTGTGAAAGATAGGTAGAAAGAAAGAAAATGGATTGATGTATATTTCAAGTGTGATAATGATTTTATAGCTGATCCTAATTATGCATTTTTTGCATTACAATAGATCTGAAAAGCCAAGGAGCTTTGCTGCCCCTAAGGAGCTTGCGCCTCTTCCTCGCGGGGTCTGCAGGGACCCTAAGCACGACCGAGCAGTGAGTGGTGTGGCGTGTGGCATAATATATCGTCACTGATTTAAACAGCAGATTGACCTAAAAAGTGCCAACAAGTTTATTTAATATATAATTTTAATTTAACTATTTAATATATAATATATTAAAATATAATTTAAGTATTTCTTTTTAATTTTTAAGATTAGTATTTTCAGATTAATTAAAATTTTCAACAAGATAAATTAAACAATTTTGGCGATGATGATAATGATGGGAAAAAATCAATTAATTTAATTAAATGTTAATAGCTAAGAATATTATAATCCTAACTTAAAATCGGGTTATGGTGAATATTATAATCATTTTTTTTATTTTTTTTATTTATATATCGTTAAAAAACAATTTAAAAACGTATAAATTTTTTTTGGTATCCTTGATATTTTTAGAGTGTTTCGATTAAAAAGATTAAAAGTTTTTTTGTATCTTCATCGATATATGATCACTCGAATCATTATCGATCATTCAATATCAATAAATATTGATAATAAAAAAAAAAATTTGTTTTTTTTTTCTTCCTGATTTTCTATTTTCGAAAAAAAAAAGTCCTGTTGATAATAAACATCAAAAATATTTCCTCATCCCCCTCCAAAAAAAACAAAAACAGTTGTCACTTCTTCCACTTTTTGTTCATTTCTATTCTTTATCGGATTTTAATCCAGTTTTTTTTTCTTTTTTCTTTCTCCTCAACACACTAACTTTTCAAAAATCCCAATTAAAAAAAAATGGGATTAATTTATTGGTAAATAACGCGCACTGATTGACTGTGCTCACTAAGCAAGAAGATAAGGAAGAAGCAGAGTAGAGAGCACTGTGCGAACTGAACTGGAATAATAATATCACCTACTTCAGTCAAAAGGGGGGGGAGAGGAGAGAGAAGAAGAAGAAAAGAGAGAGAAGAAGGAGAAGAAGAAAAGAGACAGAAGAAGGAGAAGAAGAAAAAAGAGAGAAGAAGGAGAAGAAGAAAAGAGAGAGAAGAAGAAGGAGAAGAAGAAAAGAGAGAGAAGAAGAAGGAGAAGAAGAAAAGAGAGAGAAGAAGAAGGAGGAGGAGGAGAAGAAGAGAGAGGAGAAGAAGAGAGAGAAGAAGAAGAAGAAAAGAGAGAGAGAAGAAGAAGAAAAGAGAGAGAGAAGAAGAAGGAGGAGAAGAAAAGAGAGAGAGAGGGAGAAGAAAAGAGAGATAGAGAAGAATGATAAGAAAAGAGAGAGAGAGAAGATGGAGAAGAAAAGAGAGAGAGAGAAGAAGGAGAAAAGAGAGAGAAGAAGAAGAAAAGAGAGAGAGGAGAAGAAAAAAAAGGAGAAAAGGAGAAAGAGAGGAGAAAAAGAAAAAGGAGAAAAAGGAAAAAGAGAGGAAAAAGAGAGAAGGAGAAAGAGAGAAGAAGAAAGAGGGAAAGAAAAAGAAAGAAAGAGGAAGAAGAAGAAAAAGAAAGAGAAGAATAAAAAGAAGAGAAGAATAAAGAAAGAGAAAAGAAGAATAAAAAAAGAAAAGAAAAAGAAGAGAAGAAGAAGAAAAGAGAAAAAAAGAGAGAATGAAAAAAAAATCATTTTTCCAAAAACTAGAAATAAAAATCGTTCAGACAAAAAAAAAGATATTAAAAACAAAATTGTTTATTAAAAAAAGCAACGCGTTGTCCTTGAAAAATGATTTAAGTAATTAAAGCAGTTTTTTTTGGTTAATTATTTTATTGCAATGAATGAACGAGAGTTACATAAATGGGGCGTCTGTTGTATGGGGAGCATAAGGGAGGGGTGTTACGGGGAGGGCACATAAAATTGACGGATTCTTTTTTTTTTCAAGGTTATTTTTAATTAAGAAAAAATTATTTTAAGGGTAGCAGTGAGTGAGTGAGTGAGCAGTGAGTGCTACCGGGCGGGCCGTGGTGCTTTGAGCCACAGCGGCGGCTTTGGCGCAGAATTCGCCTTGCCGCCCCTTTACCCTAAAAACAGACAACTTGAAACCCCTCAACATACTGGAGACTCCGATTAAAGACTAGGTAGATAGATAGATAGATAGAGAGATAGAGAGAGAGAGAGAGCAAAAAGGGAAGGCAGAGAGAGAGAGAGCAAGAAGGGAAGACAGAGAGAGAGAGAGCAAGAAGGGAAGACAGAGAGAGAGAGCAAGAAGGGAAGACAGAGAGAGAGAGAGAGAGCAAGAAGGGAAGACAGAGAGAGAGAGATAGCAAGAAGGGAAGACAGAGAGAGAGAGAGCAAGAAGGGAAGAAATATTGATAGATATATATTTCATCTAATAAGTGTTATATAATGATTTTCTAGTTAATCCATATTATATATATATTTACTTGGTGAGTACCGACCCAAGTTTGGCACAAGGCCAATTTACGTGCTCTTACCTGGGCTTTTCACATTCTGTGTTACTCTTCACCTAGATGAAGCTCTCCCGAGTTAACAAGCCTCATCTGCCCGATGCATCTCAAGGAGAATGCAATGATTTTGACTGGGATTTGAACTCACGTAATACGATTTCATAGCCCGAGCTTTTACCAATGCTCCATAAGTGAGTTCTATTTTTGTTAACATGCAGAACCATGTTTAGAGTGCCCTAAGCTACACTCTCAACCCACTAAAGTTAAATTCTCTTTGAGTACAATGGAAACACCATTCCAAGGGAGTTATATTTTTGTTAACATGCAGAACAGTGTTGAGGGGACCCTAAGCTACACTGTGTACAGTGAATACACTAAAGTTAAATTCTTATTGAATGCAAGGGCGACGCCATTTTTTCCCGGCCTACGACGAGTTCTTCACGGCCAGAGCGAAAAGAATAACTTTTGATTGATTGGATTTTTTTTGTCTTCTCGTATCATCACATTCTACTCAGTTGCTGTTAATGTGCTTTCTCTCTCTCTCTCTCTCTCTTCACCTGTCTCTGTCTGTCTCTGTTCATCTCTTTCTTCATCTTTCTCTGTCTCTGTCTCTGTCTCTCTCTCTGTTCATCTTTCTCTGTCTGTCTGTCTGTCTCTCTCTCTGCTGCCGGCTGGTTGCATCTATTGACGATAGAGACTTCAGTGACTGCACGATGGGATACTGACACAACTCTCGCTCATCTAATCGAACTGACTGTTGGGTACTGGGTCGGTCGGTCGGTCGGTCGGTCGGTCGAGTAAGTGCCGCCCCTCCATCGCCCTGTGCTTTAAGATGATGCAAGCAGAAAAATTCATACTTTAATTCGGAGCTTTTACACACTTTCTAACTTAACCCTTTTTTTAATCTACGGGGATAGACTCTCACCTTGTAATGACTGGTTTGATTAAGGCTTCTTCTTTCTCTTCATAATTGTGGTTTGGGGACAGGTGAGTTACAATACGATCACCTGAAAAATGCCGAATGTTTTTTTTCTTTTGTTTTTTTATGTATGTGTTTACGGCATATCAACGTTTTAGATCATCAAATGCAGAGAATTATTAACTATCTAAAACGATATTTTGTCCACACGTAGTTTTATGAATAACATAGTATGCACTAACTAATTCATATCTGGAGAGGGAATGTGAGGCTTCATACATTTCCCAAGGGTATTAAAATTAGTTCAATTGTGAACGTAAACGCAGTGCCGTGCTTAGCCACCAAGCGGCCTCTTTCCCCTAAAAAGACAAGTTTCACCCCCATCACACTGGAGTCTTTGATCAAAGACCATATATACAAATAAATAGATAGAAAGAGAGAGAGAGGGATTGATAGGTGTCTGTATATAAAGTGTGATGATGATTTTTTTAGCCAATTCTAAGAATTAATTTGGTAATGTTTTGAATGACTTAAGATCTGTGAAGCTGAGGAGCCTTGCGGCCCCGAGGGAGTCTTGCCCTCCCCCCCCAGGGAGCTTTCCCACCTCCCAATTCCGAAATCCGATGAATTATCCACTACCCCAAGCGGACTCCCTCACTCCGGAAGGGTCCATTTTCATTATTGGTTGGATAAACATTTAGATAACAAAATAAAGGATGAGGACAATAGTCGAAAAATTCAATCTCTATTTTTATTTGGGGGTGGAGTGGGTATTATTCTTAAAAGAATTCTAGCGATCTTTTCCGACAGTAAAAGTTCTATCGATACATCTTAACCCCAATATACAAACAAATTCGATGTTTGATACTGTTTTACGGCATATAAACCTTTTTAGGTGATTTAATGACAAGAACCATAATTGTATACACATGTTTTTTTGTTTGTTTTTCTAATAACATAATATTCGCTGATTAACCCATAGCTGGAGGGAATGTAGGGATTCATACCTTTCCCAAATGAACGCATATGGAACGACTGGGATTCGATCTCACGTACTACGATTCCGAGGTCCGACTGTTTACCAATTAGGCCAAATGGACTTCCTCACCCTAGTCCACGTATTTAGATGGACAGAGAGGGATTGAGAGAGAGAGGGGTCAGAGAGAGGGGCAGAGAGAGAGAGGGACAGAGAGAGAGAGAGAGAGGGACAGAGAGAGAGGGGGGACGGAGAGAGAGAGAGGGACAGAGAGAGAGGGGGGACGGAGAGAGAGAGAGGAACGGGGACGGAGAGAAAGAGAGGGACGGAGAGAGAGAGAGAGAGCATGAAAACGGATTTTACACCTGAGCAGATTAATTAATTACCGAGTAATTAGTTGCGGCCGGCTCTTCAGTAACTTGACCACCGAAGCAAGCAAGAAACAACTCCCGTCGTCCCCCTGATAAAGCTGGCTTTCATACAAAACGATTAGCAGCAGCCGGTAATAACCATAATCAATACAATCAGCATCTACCACCAATTCCCATCAGATCACCCAAGTTAAGCAACGTCGAGCCTGGTCAGTGGTTAAATGGGCGACCATTTCAGAATACCAGCTACTGTACGTACCAGGGCAACAACCTGCATGTGGTGACTGGTACCCCTGCTACTCCTTTCGGGGAAACCAATTGTTACACCAAGCACATATAGCCCTAAAGGAGCGAGCGTACCCGCCCAATAACAACCAAAAATACATTTTCTATTTTTTGGTGTTCTTTTACTCGACGAGTTTATGTGAGACTTATTTACAATAATTGTTTTTTGTAAAATAGAATTGGATTATATGTGATTTTTTTTTCCTTGTAAAGTAATGGGACGTGTCTTTTGAGGAAGAGGATATGACATGGATATCTATATATATAAAAATGTAACTGTTGGTTTGTTTAGAGTATAGATACATAAAATCTACATTATCAATTTTATTGAAATTTTGTTAACTCATTAGAACCAGAAAGAGTTTCTGTATCATCAAAATAAAAAAATAATTCCTAATTAAATTTTTTTTAGATATATTATTTCCGATTTTTACCAAAGCAAGAATTTCAGATTATCCATAATAAAAACAAAAAATTTTTTTAATTTAAAGAATTTTTTTTAGGTGTGTGTGGGGGGGTGACTTAATATAAATGATTTCAGCCACAGCAACGCGTGGCAGGGTACAGCTAGTATTTATATAAAATATATGAAGAAATGGTTGGGCAGGGTACAGCTAGTATTTATATAAAATATATGAAGAAAAGATTGGTCTTTCTACACAAAGTAAGTGTTCTTTTTATTTATTTGTTTTTTTCTTACATATTTCAAAAGTAAGATTTTTTCTTACAAAGAATTCCATTTTATTTACAGATTTGAGACCCATTTTGACCACATAATCAGCTTAGACATATCAGAGCTATGTTGTTTCACCAAAAACAAAACATATACCAAAACTTCAGATCATCATCATCATCATCATATGCAGTCCTTCAATGCTGAAGATGACTAGTCCAGGAAATGGTGCCTCCTTCTCTAGTGCTGCCACAGGCCACGTGCACTGGGAAACCCCTTGTCGCAGAGTGCACACAAGTGCACGCCAGGCATGTGACGTCGCAGGTGTCTCTGATAAGACACGTTCTCCAATTTGTTTTGTATAATTTCTTTTCCCTTGTGGAGGCCCTCACGCTTTATTCCAAAACTCAAGATAACATACTTATCAAAAAAAAAACAATTAACGCAAAATTTTATAAAATGAAAATAATTGAATGTAAATGCGCTGTTTAAGTTCATAAAAAAGATTGGAAATGTTTATTAACATAAGAAAAATAAACAAAGTTCAAGTCAGGGGTTCTTGTAATTTAGATATGCATTTACAGCATTTATTAATGAAGTGTGGGAATCAATATTTTTTAGCAACCAGGGCTGTATGGACAAATTTACTTTTAGTTGATCTTTGACAACTAAATATTTTAGTTTACTAACCAATTAGAAAAGTTACAAGCTAAACCCATATGTTATTTCAATCTAATGTTATGAATATAGCAATACAGGGCTTTATGGACTAATTTACTTTTAGTTGACCTTTGACAACTAAATATTTTCACTTACTAGCCAAATAAAAAAGTTACTAGCCAAACCCATGAAATGTTATGAATAAACCAATGCAGGACTCTACAGGCAAATTTACTTATAGTTAACCTTTGATAACTAAATGTTTTCACTTACTAGCCAAATAAAAAAGTTACTAGTAAAACCTGTGAAATACCATTTCATTCTAATGTTATAAATAAACGAATAATTAAAAACTTAGTTACTGTTTAAGAAAGTATAATCCATTTCTTTTTTAACTACTGTTTCTTCTGCATAAAAATCTGTGAAATTTTTAGATTTGTTTTAAACAATGTTAATCCTTAGAACCCTGACTTATTAAAATAATGAACAAGTCATTTAGAGGGGTTCTATTAGACTAAATCAGGGAAGAAATATTGCTGTGTCTTTTTTTGCCTTGGGTCACTAGGGCCGATATATCGGCCCTTTAGAGTTTAAAGGGTTAAAATAGATAGAATATAGTGTTCTAATTCTATTGCATTGAACATTTCATTGAATAAACAATTTGACTTTTCTTGGTTAATTCAAAATAAAGGCTGAAAATAAATTTTTCACTTCAAATTCTATTTGGATAATTGTCAGTAAAAAAAAAACAGTTGTCAAAAGATAAGTTTTTTTTATTTTTAGTAGCCACATAGAAAAATCACTTGCAAATGTGATTGTTTCTCCCACAACATAGAGAGCCCTGATAAGTCATTATTTAAAAGCTGTGGTGAAGATAAAGAGGACTTACTTCACAAACAGGTGAGGATCTGTCTCAGCACCGGCCTGAAAGAAAAGATAAAAGAGTGCCAAGATGGCCGCCAAAGGCTTTTAACTTCTTTTAATTCTCGGACAAATCTCGAAGAACCGCGTTCAAGAGTTCCTAATTTACATAGAACACATTATAAAAAGCTGTTTAAAAACAGAATTATTACGTACAATATAATGACTTTAAACCCATATGTTTCATATTTCATGTGTGTAATAATCCTGTTTTTAAACGTTTTTAACTGCATGATCAGTCCAATGACTCGTGAGATCGTGTTACGCGAGTTCAAATCCCAGTCACAACCATTACTTTCACTTTAGCTGCCTCGGGCAGATGGGGCTCGTTAGCTCGGGAGAGCAGTTCATCTAGGTGAAGGG
>JAUZSX010314348.1:0-12059 GCA_034780655.1 Idiosepius hallami | reverse complement strand
AATTCTTATTTTTTACTCTAGTAGAATATCTTGTCCTTTACTTTTCAAGGTTGAATTTCTTATCCTTTACTTTTCCATGTTTAATAAAATCTTAAGAATATTACTTTTCATGCGCGCATTTTTCCATATAATATATATATATATTCAAGTTTTTTTTTTACCGTAACCCCAGATCGGGATGCTGGGTCTCGTCACCAAATCCCCAGTAATCACTGCCTTCCATAGTTGTCTATAGAACCCCCTTTCTGTGACCAAGTAAATTCCTCTGGCCGACTTGGGTAGAAATTAAAACCGCTATCTTCTGACAATGCTCATCTGGAACCCTATCTGGGGTTACGGTTTTAAAACACTTGTAGACGGCCTTAGGGAGACTAGGCCGAAAAGTAGATCTATTTTTTTTTTAAAAATCAGTCAAATCTGTTGTTTATAAATATGTTTTTATATACCACCAAGAAACTGAGAAAATTTTCACATATTTATGTATATAGATATATCCCGAACCTTATAAAATCAAATTAAAACTCGTTATATTTTTTATTCTATTTTTATTTTTTCCAACACCGATGATAAAGTAAAACTGTTTTACACCGAACCTCCCTTCGACTGTCAGATTGGTTAAGATCGATTAAATTAATCATCAGTTCAAGATCTTCAACTCCAACTTTACCCCACACCAGACCAAAATAATCCGACCCCAACATAACGTCAAATTTCGAATTCATTGGCAACCAAAAGTTCGCTTTCAAACTTACGAACATTTTATATTTTTATTGGTATTATCCTTGAAAAAAATCTACACCATTAATGACAAGTCTTAATTGACACATTTAAAGCTTGCTTCAAAAGTCGAGCCACTTGAGAGTTGGCCGGCAACCTCGAATAAATAAGCGCCTTTTAATTAGACTCAGGTTTGACCTGGTCGCAATATCTACCGCCTGCTGTTCGTTGCAACGTTCTTCTACTCGTCAGGGCCAAATAAGCGCAGAGTGTTTTAAAGGGCAGACTAATCATCACACAAAACGAGCACGCATTATAAGTAACTTATAAACACTGACGAATATAATACTCTGTGTACACGGACACACACACTCAAAATAAAATAAATAAATAGACTACAGATCCAGCAGATAGAAAAAAAGATAAAGATCACATAACTCGATATAGTATAACGTATTTATCTTTAAAAAATTAACAAATTTTCATTAGTTTTTATCTAAAATTTTGTATTTTTATTATTTTTTCAAGTGTTTTTTTTATTTGGTACCATTTCTCTTATTTCAACTCAGAGAGCTTACATCCTATATGTATATATACTTACATACATACATACGTACATAGATATATATAAATACTAATTTGAGTAATATGATTGCTTTAAATTATAGTTAAAGTTCTCAATATCAGTGATAGAGCGTGTATATTAGTTAAGCATAGACACTAGTTAAGTTACGGTTAAGAAACATTTGAAGAAGGCCTGAGGGAGACTAGGCCGAAACGTAGTGTAATGACAGCAAAATACCTACTAAGATGAGAACAAAAGTCCGAATAATAAAGTTAATACCTAAACTAGTTAGGTTTGTCGCCTCCGCGGTCATCAAGCCGAAAGCCTTCAGCCTGAGGACAGTCCAGGCGAGAAACTGACAGTCGTCGAAGGCTGTTGTCTACGCTTAACTAATATATTATATATATATATATATATATATATATATATATATGTGTGTGGTGTGGTGTGTGTGTGTGTGTGTGTGCGTATGTATGAGATTTCAGTCCTGAAATAAATGGTAGAACTAAACAATAAGAGCCAGTTGTTGGAAAATAACGTTTAAACATGGAAAAGTTACCGACAACTATCACTAATGCAACATACACCCATAAAAAAAAAACTGTCTCGTCAACAGTTAATTTCTCAATTGACGTCAATATATAGATTGCCAAATAATATTCTCTCTTAAGCAACAATGAAGATTTAATTTGGCTTTCCTATAATTACATTTAGAATCCTTAGACGAGGTATTTGTTTTTTTTATATATAATTTTACGGAATATCCACGTTTTTAGGCCATTTAATGTATAAAAATCATTTTTCATACTGTATTTTTTTAAATAACATGACATGCACTATTTAATCCATAGCAAAATGATAGTAACAGTAGTAGTGATGGAAATATTAGCAATGATGAACTAGCAACAGTAATAGTCAGGTCTCTGTGCTCCGAAGTTTTGCAAAATAATAACAATAATTTGCTAAAACTTGCTTCATTAAATAAGGTGAATTATGTCTTTTCTGTGATTTGTTGAATTCCATTTTCACTCCATATATAATGAATCAGTCCAAACCATTTGACCAAAACTCACCCGACAATGAGTCATTTTAGATAAATACTATATAGGCAATAAAACGGTCTGTTTTCTTTGACGCAAGCTATTTTTGCTTTATATCTTCAATATGTAACATAATAAAACTATTTAAATAAGCATAAGACAGTCATTATTAATTAAATAATACAAATTCAAATACTTCACTTCTCATATATATATATATATATGTATATATATATATATATCTATATATATATATATACATATATATATATATATATACATATATATATATATGTATGAGTGTGTACACATATAATACACGTGCACTTTTTAAAGAAAATGTTATAGAAACACAGGTTAAAACCTACCTCTCCGTAGGTCCATATAATGGTAACAGGTTCAACATCCGGCGGTCTTTTCCACACCAGTACATCTCCATGGGCCGAACAATTTAACGTTTCGGCAGTTTTTGTAAAAATAAAACCGAATAACACAACAATTAACAAAAACTTGCACTGAAGGCATTTCTTAGTCATTGCGTCGTTGTTTTTTTTTTTTTTTTTTTTGTTTCGTTTTTTTTTTTTGTTGTTGTGTTTGAAGAATTTTTTTTATTTATTTAGTTGTGTATTGTGTCAAAAATATAGCACGTTTATTATTATTATTATTATTATTACTATTTTTATTATTATTATTATTGTTGTTGTTATTGTTACTGGTAGTAGTAGTGGTCGTTCTTGTTGTGTATCGTGTCAAAAATATACCACGTTTATTATTATTATTATTATTATTATTATTATTATTGTTATTATTACTGGTAGTAGTTGTAGTAGTCGTACTTGTTGTTGTGGTAGAATGGCAATGGTAGTATTGTTTATAACGAATGCTTGAGAGCCTGTATAATCCTTTACCACGATACTTTTTTGTATATTTTCTTTCTCTTCGGTTAATTACGGATATATATACACATATATATATACACATATATATATATATATATATGTAAATATATATCTTTTTGCAGAGATTCTTTCTGGGTGCTCTCTCGAAGGAACCAAAACTCCTATTTGAGTTAGGGATGCAACGAGAGGTAGACGGGGAAAAAAAAGATGCAGGCAGAGTAACAGGGAGAGAAGAAAACAGAGCTGATATGCGGTATTAGGGAAGAGATAGTAAGATAGAAAGAAGAGAAAGCGGAAACACTTTTGGTTAAAGTGAGAAGCGATTGGAGTAGTGTCGATTCGGTCTGCAGTAGCGTGTGACTGGCACACAGGCAAACAAGGAAAGCAAGCTAGCAAGCAGCAGAAGGAAAGGAAGAAGAAGAACAGGCAGACCTACGAAGAGTTCAGAAAGAGAGCTAGGATAATCTGCCGAGAGGAACACAATTTAAGAATTATTATATTTACTTGGAGAGCACCAATCCAAGTTTGGCAAAAGGCCATTTTACGTTCTCGGATGTGGGCTTTTTATATTCGGTGTTACCCTCCACCTAGGTGAGCTGCTCTCCAGAGTTAACGAGCCCCATCTGCCCGAGGCTGTCAAAGTGAAAGTATTGGTTTTGAGTGGGATTTGAACTCGCGTAACTTGCCAATTTAAGAATTATGACAATCAAAATGAAAAGTAATTCTATGAAAATGATAACAGAGTCATCAAGGCAGTGCTTTGTTCCACCCGCACACTCCGCAAGCTCCCATAGGACCGCAAGCTCACTTTGGGTCACAAAGCTTCACAGGGAAAGTCTTCTAGTTCGATTGCTTAATACATTCGACTGATCAGATTACAAACCACCGACAAGCCTGGTACAATACCTGTTATCCCTAAAAGGTCACCCATCTTCATACTGAACAGGCTCTACGTTGCTCAACTTCGGTGATCAAGAGGGAACCGGTGTCTCCAACGTGACTTGGCTGTTCTAGTCTGTGTATTTTTGAGTGTGTGTCTTTGTGGTTGTTTGTGTGTGTGTTTGTGACTGTATGAGACTTTCTGTTTGTGTGTATTGCCATGGGTGTTCTTTATGTCCGTCTATATGTGGAAGAGCTTGTGTATTTGGTTGTGTGACTGATAGAGTATTTGTGCATGTTTTCAATGAAAGTGTCCAACGGTATTTTTTCGAATACACTATAAGAGTCACTATGTATCTGACTTCGGCAATGAGGTGGCGCTGAACCCCCCCCCCCGGCCCTCGTCAGATCACCGAAGTTAAGCAACTTCGAGCCTGTTGAACACTTTTATGGATGGAATACCAGATACAGTAAGAAATTGGTCGGTGGTTGGCTCATGGAAGAAACTGACCTCTGTAAGGTCAAATCACTTGTGAAACACCGGTTGCCATCTGACAACCAGAAATAATTAAAAGTCAGTTTTTTTTTTTGAGGCATGTTCGTTCGTCCGTTTGTTCGCGTTTTTCTCTGCAACCATCCGTCCAATTTTTCTGAAATTTTTTACGTTGTAATAAATTTCGAAAGATATACACTAGTTGAAAAATTGGATTCTATTAATACCTCACATGAACCACATAAATCATTTACAAACTACTTTAACTCATCTACCTTTTTCAATAAAAAATAACTTTTTAAAATTTACATAGCTTCAAACATTTTTATCAAATCTTGCACTTACCATGTTGACTCGCACACAGAGGAGGACCACGACGCGCGGCTTGTTTTTCTTACTTATATAGGTGACCACTTAGGAACACAATGTACCATACGAAGTAAACTAGTAAGTTTCTCTTATCTCAAACAGGAGCAGTCCAATCCACTACATCTTCAGCTCTCCCTAGTATTCATTTCTATATTCTCATCCTCATATTTTCTAAATTAGTTGAACTGCAAAGTTTTCTGCAAAACGCTCTCGAGATAGACTTACCCTCATGGGTGGATACCGGGCGTCATAACATTCTTTAAGACAGCTATGAACTCTATTAAGTACAGAAAGGCTGATGGGAGCCTAAAAAGGACGAAGAGAAAGTTTCCTGTAAAGCAAACCAATTTGGGAATGAAAGAAAAAGGAGGTTTTTTATTGTTTGGTTGTAGTGAGATTTAAGCGAGGGTTAAAGTTTTGCATTAATATATATAAAATAGAAATACATTAGATTAAAATTATAAGTTTAAAGTTAGATTATTTAAAGTATGAATTATAATTAAATCAAATTATAAAGTCCGAAAATCCCCCACCAAAAAAAAAAAAAAATTAATTTCGAGAGATCCGTAAAGTCAACTAAGTAAAGATAGAATCCTTTAAGAGGGTCGTTCCAAAAGTAATGCCAATTATTTTTTAAAGTTAGTCTTTAAAAATGGAAAAAAAAAGTATTGACCAAAATGATCATATTTATCAGAAAGGCAGATTAGGCATCGACGGTGGAGCATTGGTAAAAGCTTTGGCTCTGGAATCGTATGACGCGAGTTCAAATCCCAGTCAATACCATTACTTTCACTTTAACAGCCTTCGGCAGATGGGGGTCGTTAACTCGGGAGATCATCTCATCTAGGTGAAGGATAACACCGAATTCAAAAAGCCCGCGTAAGAGCACATAAAAATGGTCTTGTGCCCAAATTGGGTTGGTGCTTACCAAGTAAATATCATACTTATCCGAAAAAAGGGGAGTTTTTATTTTTAACTTGCAACCATATGATCATTAATTTTGTTTGGTCATAGTTTTGATTAGAAACATTGAAATTAGTCCATACACAATGTCTAACCTTTTGCAGTTTGAAGATGTACGTTAATTTAATTTTCCGGTAAGATAATTCCGTATTTAAATCAAATATTCAATCAATATTTTAAAAAAATAAGCAAATAAAGATGAATAAAACAAAAGAGTAATAGTATAAAATGAAACAAAACCTAATATTTGTTGCATGATGTTATGCAGTTAACGCTTGCTTTATTAATCATAATTCATGTTGAAAATATCATTTTGCATGAGATTAGAAGTCCAAATTACATGAATACAGATAATAATTGAAACTCATCTTATAGATTCAGACAATCAAAACAACGAAGATGAGAATAGATATCCAATAACTTAAATAAAGATAATTATGGAGACTCATTATATAAATTCAAAACATTCAACACAATGAAGATAAAAGTCTATTGAATAAACACGATAACCGAACCTGATCTTATAAGTTCAAGCAAAACAACGAAGATGACAGTTGATGTTCAAATGACTAAAACATAATAATCATCACTGGTTTCATGAATTTAGATTTCGCTTATATTATTTTTTCCTTTTTTTTTTGCTACGAAAATAAGAATATTTAATACGATTGTCATTCTAAAAGTAATGTCTTATATTTTTTTCCTTTTAAGCATTGCTCTGATAATACGAATATCTAATACGATTGTGTTTCCAAAAGTAATGTCTTATATTTTTTTCCTTTTAAACATTGCTCTGATAATAAGAATATTTAATACAATTGTCATTCCAAAAGTAATGTCTTATATTTTTTCCTTTTAAGCATTGCTCTGATAATAAGAATATTTAATACGATTGTCATTCCAAAAGTAATGTCTTATATTTTTTCCTTCTAAACATTGCTTTGATAATACAAATATTCAATACGAATCATTCCAAAAGTAATGGCTTATATTTTTCTGCTATTGAAATAAGAATATTTATTATCAGTGTCATTCCAAATTATTGTCTTATATTTTTCTGCTATAAAAATAGAAAATATTAAATACGAGTATCATTCCAAAAATAATGCCATTTATTATTTCCTTTTAAACAATGACTCAAAAATAAAAATATTTAATACGAGTGTCATTCCAAAAGTAATGCCTTATATTGTTTACTTTTAAACATTGATTTGGAAATAAAAATATTAAATACGATCATTGTTCCAAAAGTAATGCCTTATATTTTGCTCAAATGAATTAAACGGGGATTATAAATTGGTTGTTACAATGATTGAACTTATTCATCCATAACCTAAAAATTCCATCCCTCTGTTGTAGATATTGACGGTGCAAGACGCTAAAAAATGAGCCATGTCTTGGACGTCCATGCAGAAAGAATTATACCTTTCAATGCTTAGTAGCCTCTTTTGAATAGATATGAAGCCGATGCAGTTGATGTCATCTCAGTTAAGAGAAGTGAATGACTAAGTACGTTCCGGGTTCGAAAATGAACTCCTTGGTTCACCGCTAAACGCATTGAGAATGGTACTGACCATGTAGAAAAATACGTTTTGGAGCACAGAAGTTTGCTCGTTTTAATGATACCACCCCTGTTTTCGTAGCTTTTTAATTTTCAAAAAGTAACTTACAAAAATAATTGGTTTTACTTTTGGAACGACCCTCTTAAAGGCTCTATCTTTACTCAGTTGACTTTACGGATCTCTCGAAACTAATCTTTTTTTTTGATTTTGTTTTTTTTGGCTTTTCGGACTTTACAATTTGATTTAATTATTATTTGTATTTTAAATAATCTAACTTTAAACTTATAATTTTAATCTAATGTATTTCTATTTTATATCTTTAACGACAAACCTAAATTAACCGTAAACCTAAACCCTCTCTTAAATATCACTACAACTTAACAAGAATAAAGCTCTTTCTAAACCACAATGTTAAGTAACTACTTAGCGCCGGTACAAGATGTGAAAAAAAATTAATAATGTCCCAAGGCAAATCATAAATCTCAGAAGGAATGGTTGCGTCAGCTTGTAAATATATCTGGCCATACAAATAAGTAAATTAATGATCTTATCCAAAAAGAAACGGTGCCTCTATTTCAGCCACTGTTACTTAAGTTTCCCTTTCGTAGAAAAATTTTTTAATGGTAGTCTAAGATAATATTCAGCAGATCAAATCCTTTTACCACCTCTGGGGTCTCTCGGAGGAGTTACCGGCTGGTTCAGACCTTCCTCGCAGGAAGTGGGCGACACTTAACTGTGCTCGGGCCAAGGTGGCAAAAACGAGAGACAATCTCAAGAGATGGGGATTCGTTGGGGGCGTAGTTTACCCATGTGGTGCTGCCGAGCAGACTATCGCTTACCTGCTCACGGACTGCCCACTTAGCGTGCCTTGCCCTAACATGAACTTGAGAAATGCGACAATAACTGCTCGCCGCTTTCTCTCAAGATGGAGCAGCATGATATGATGATGAGCAGATAATTTTTTTTCAATTAAAAACCGACATCAAGCAAAAACTGTAACGAAAAGTTTATCTTCAAATAAATGGGTTGTTCCAAAACGTTACTTCATTTTCTAAATGTAATTTTTCTGCTCAATCTTCAATTTGGACAGCGACGGTGGAGCATTGGTAGAAGTTCGGGGTCTGAGATCGTATTACGCGAGTCCAAATTCCAGTCAAAACCATTACATTCACCTTTAGCTTCCTCGGGCAGATGGGGCTCGCTAACCCGGGAAAGCAGCTCATCTAGGTGAAGGGTAACACTTAATGTAAAAAGCCCGGGTAAGAGCATGTAAAAATAGCCTTGTGCCAAACTTGGGTTGGTGCTCACCAAGTAAATATAATATCCTTAATCTTCAACTCTTATACAGTGTAGCGAGCAAGTTGACGTCTGTGGAAAAATTAAGGCTCTGACAATATGCTTTTTACAAACGTTATGCTTATCACAGAATAATTTTTTACAAAAGCATATTGTTACAATCCTACTAAAAACTACATAAATAAATGGAAAGTTATAATCGCAAAATAGTGAAGTAATATTTTTTCATTAAAGCATAGTGTCACAACCCTTGTTATAATCCTCCGAGTAAACTAGTCCTTATTGGGTTGGTAAAAAAATACGTTAGTTTTCATTTTAATGTTCTGTTTCCGGCCTACCCCTTCTTCCTCTCTCTCTCTCTCTCTCCCTCTTTCTCCCTCTCTTTCTCTCTCTCTCCCTAAATATATAACTATGATACTCGAAATGAATTAATACATAAATACAAAAAAAAAAAACACAAAGCAAAATGAATTAATACATAGATTTAAAAGCCTTATAGAAAAATGAAATAATACATAAATATAGAAGCCTCACCTAAAATTTCCCTAATAAATACAATGACAATTTTTTTGGTTTAAAGTAAATAAGGAAGCCAAAAGCTTAGGTAAATTATAAAGATACCTTCGAGTAGAAACGAGAAAGCAATGAGTCAGCCAAATAAAGACACTAGCGGAGAGAAAGAAATTGAGGAGGTTTCATGGCAATTAAAAAGAATTGAAAAAGTGTGCTTGGGAAATTTTATGTTACCACTGCCTGGACTGAAATGAATCATTTGTTTGTGTTTTACGGCATATTAACCTTTTAGGTCATTTAATGCCAAGAACAATCATTGTATAAACACATATTTTTTTTTTCATTACACAATATTCACAATTTACATTCATATTTAACCAATAGCTGGAGATAAAATTTGGATTCAAACCTTTACCAAGGGTATTCGTCTAATTATGAAAAGAAATGGAATTACTGTGATTCGAACTTGTTTACTACGAATCTGAAGTGCTACTGAAATGAATCTAATAATCAAAAATGAAGACTGAAAAACATTTTTGGAATTTTTGCTCAAGAGACATAACGTGTAACATTTGTGTCTGGATGAATTTAACTTTTGAATCCTAACTTAACAAAATTATCAACTACTCAATTACAGCCGTTCTATTAAAGTACCATATTGTGTTAAGAATTATTTTCATTTTTATCAAAATATATTTACACATTTGTTTTGACAAACAAACGTCAACAATGTTTAGAAAACGTAAACTAAAACTAACTATCTTCTGAAGAAAGGAAAATTTTAGAATAAATAATCAGTTGAGTTTTAAAATCGGATGAATTCTCAACACACAAAGCTTAAATTTAACTCTTAACAAAAATGATTTTGAATACTTCGAAGACAACCTTTTTTCGAAAACCTACAAAACCATCACATGTAATGTTCATCTCATTCGATTCAGCAAATTATATGCAAATAATTGTAAGTATTAAATGCAAGGAATTTACTGTGATTGGTTTGTAAATAAAAAGAAAGAAGCAGAGCTTAAAACAAATAAGTGTTTATTATTTTATGTTTCTGCGTTAGAATTCTTCTGTTTAAGTAAAATTACTAACAATTGAGACCGATATATTGGTGCGTCTTCTCTTATGTTAAGTCGCCAGAAAGATTTATCAGCTGTTTAGGGTCCAAAGATGTAAAGACACAACGTTTTTTTTTATCTGTAAACATTCACCACTAGACGCCCGTCAATCCATCAGATGAGGGCATTAATATAATAACGTCATGAATATAGATAGAAATCAATACAGACTCAAAAAAAATTGTAAGCAAATATACATGAGGTTAAATATTTTTTTAAAAACTTTAAATCCGTATCTAAGTGAAAAACATTTTAAATAATTAATGAATGCTTCAAGATTTTAGATAGAATTTGTTGAACGTTTGTGATTGTTTCTAAAAGCAAATCTGCCTAACTTTGTGTGTGCGCTGATTTGGGCATTCTTTAATGAGAGAGAGAAAAAAAAGGAACTGAATTACAGTGCCGTGCTTAGCCACATTGTGGCCGCGGCACAGAATGCGTCTTGCGGTCCCCTTTCCCCTAAAAAGGTAAGTTACCCCCCACCTACATACTGGATCATTTGATCAAACACTACATATACATACATATACACATACATATATAAGCGGCGACGGTGGAGTATTGGTAAGAGCTCGGGCTCTGGAATTGTATATAACGTGAGTTCAAATCCCAGCCAAAACCATTACTTTCACTTTAGCTAACTCAGGCAGATGGGGCTCGTTAACTCGGGTCAGCGACACATCAAAGTAAGTGGTAACACTGAATTAAAAAATCCAAGGTATATAGAGCACGTAAAAGTGGCCTTGTGCCTAACTTGATTTGGTGCTCTACCAAGTAAATTTGATATACACATATATATTTAGAGAGAGAGAGAGAGAGAGAGAGAGAGAGAGAGAGAGAGAGACAGAGAGAAACAAACAGAGATAGATTAATAGATGTATATTTAATCATATAAATGGGATAATGATTTTCTAATTAATCCTGCTGATTAATTATTTTGGTAATTTTTGTTCTACAAAAGATCTTTGAAGTCAAAGAGGCTTGCGGCCTCTGAGGAGCTTGCACCCTCCCCAAAGGTGTGGGGTCTGCGGGAGCGCTAATCACGGCCCTGGTTACACCCTACAGTTTACAATATGATGTGTAAGTTACAAACCCCAAACAAATGGTATTATTGTCTTTGTATATTTTTCTCTTTAACCGTTCAGTTTAAAATCAGTTTTGCAGTTAGTTGAAAAGGTTTATGAAATATAATGGGGCCTCATATCAGTGAGGGGTGGTGTGTAATTAAAACCGTAGAGAGGAAGGCCCTGAAACGGTGCACATTATCTCCTGATTATCCTAAGACTTAGTTGATTAATTGAACTTTTACGTGTTGGATTCCCAAAGACCGTCATAGAAGCATTATGCCGATAGGATAAGTGGAATTTGAAAAGCTACCTTTTTGGTAAGTTTGAATTACTTTTACAGTAATTTCCTTCTTTGGTCTTTGCTTTGAAGCATTTTTCGTAATGCTTTAATTCTAAATGATTGTATTTTATCAAAAAAGTTGATTCAAACAACTTCTTATATCTGGTCGGTTAGATAATAGATCACTGGAATCTTTTCTCGAGGTTAGCGCCATTTAAAATCCAGCCAGACACACCCTTTCTGAGATTTATTTCGTTAGATGTAAAAATAGAAAAATAAAAATAACGAGTTTATC
>JAUZSX010314337.1:0-12062 GCA_034780655.1 Idiosepius hallami | reverse complement strand
CGACTTGGGTAGGAATTGAAACCGCTATCTTCTGACAATGCTCCACTGGAACCGAAGAGACTCCAAACGCCTCTAACTGTTACGCCACGGGTCCCGAAGGGCGATGATGGTTGGATATGTTGGTCTTATAAATCCAATTATTTGTTTTTTTTTGTTTGTTTTTTTCTTTCTAATCAGGCAATGATTTTTATTTAAAGATTTTGATTAATTGTTAAATTAATTTTGATCTGTTGAGATCACTATATCTCTTTCTTTCTTTTCTCTTCTTCCTTATTGGTGTATGTTCGTTCATATTTGTGGAGAGACTTAAATACAGTGAAGTCTCGGTTATCGCGGTTAATGGGGACCGAGACCACCCGCGAAAACTGAAAAACCACGAAGTAGCGGCGCCCCTTCAAAAATGCTTAAAAAACGTATACAGTGAAGTCTCGGTTATCGCGGTTAATGGGGACCGAGACAACCTGCGAAAACTGAAAATCTGCGAAGTAGCGGTGCCCCTTCAAAAATGCTTAAAAAAACGTGTACAGGTATACAGTATACCCCCCCTGTATACAGTACACCTTATAGAATACGGGTAGAGAGAGTGAAATTCGTGTTATAACAAAAAAAAAGTGTAGTGAATGGGCCAATGGGGAGTCGAGTATACAGCGAGTGCTGGCCAATCAGCTTGCGCTTATGCCCGTGATGCTTAGCGTATACGTGCATTTCTTTGTGTTTTAAAATTTTGTAAAATGATGCAAATACTAATTCTAATTGAATATTTTGTTTTAAAATTTTGTAAAATAATGTAATTTCTAATTTTAATTTAATATTTTGTTTTCAAATTTTTACTAATTCTAATTGAATATTTTCTTTACAAATATTGTAAAATATTTTTTTTTCAAATTTTGTAAAATAATGTAATTTCTCATTTTAATTTAATAATTTTCATTACTATTAATTTTTTAATATTTTTTTATATTTTTAATTTTTTGATATTTTTTAGACCCGCAAAGCTCTGAACCCACGAAAGTGGAACCGCGAACTAGCGAAGTTCCACTGTATCTCTTTTTTTTTTTTTTATAAATTATCACTTATAAATAACTAGCAGTATAACCGGCTCTACTTGGGCCTGCACTGATGATTTTTTATGATCATTTTGAACTCTATATTTGGTAATTCATATATTTTCTTTCTTGCTTTAATTTTTTTTAATCCAAACCCTAACTTCAACCCTTCTTTTTTTAATTCCAGGCTTTGGAAGAAATATTCCGAACCCAATTGAATAATATTGATCTGACTGATTCTTCAAAAATTACAACACCTGATCTCATTGCTGTCAGGTGAGTTTAAGGGATTAATCAATTTTTGTTTGTTTTCTTTATACCTTTGGGAGTACTATTTTTTTTTTTTAAAGATCCCTTTTTTAAAAGAGAGTAATTTTTGGAGGAAAGTACTTATTTAAAGAAGTACATTTTTTAGGAAGGTACATTTTTTTAGGAATTAATTTATTATAAAAAAGCATCAGACATTGATTAAATATATAAAAAAACATTGGAAATGAATTTAGTATAAAAAAGCATTAGAAATGAAATTAGTATTAAAAAAAGCATTAGATATAAATCTAGTTTTAAAAAAGCATTAGAAATGAATTTGGTATAAAAAAGCCTTTGAAATGAATTTATTATTCAAAAAAGCATTAGAAATAAATTTAGCATTAAAAAAAAGCATTAGAAATGAATTTAGTATAAAAAAAAGCATTAGAAATGAATTTAGTATAAAAAAAAGCATTAGAAATGAAATAAGTATAAAAAAACATTAGAAATGAATTAAGTATAAAAAAGCATTAGAAATGAATATAAAAATAAAAAGTATTAACTGCTCTCCAATATTTTAGGCTTCCTTAATTACCAAACAAAACTGAGCAATAATATTTGAGTTTTTTTGTTTTTCTTATTTTTCTTTAGATTCATTATAAATACTTAGATTGTTTTTTTTTTTCTTTCTATCATTTCAACTTAAATTAAATATGCGTGTGTGCAAGTTTTTTTCCCCTATTCTTGCTCTTACCAATTTCTTTTCATTCATTCCTTTCTGTTTTAGCTGTGGCTACATGCTTATACCATCACCACCATCATCACCATAACCACCATGTGTGCTCTTGAAATAAATTATATTGAAATTATCACTGCTTGCTTGCCTATATAAGCTTACATTTATTGAAGATTTCTATTTTATAAATAAATGAATGAGAAGCATTATTATTATTATTATTATTATTATTATTATTATAAGAGTTCATTTATCAATATATATGCTTTAAGAGCTTCTTTGCACTTAGAACACAATTTTAGAAGTTTTCTAGCTGGATTTCATTTATTTAGTTAAGTATTGTATGTATTTATTGTTTTAATGTCTGTTATCTCTTTCTTCATGTTCTTACCCTTTTCCTAGCAATATTTTTTTTTTTTTTTTTTTTTTTTTTTGCACAAGTTTTATTATTTTAGTAAATTATTTTGATATTTTTGTCATCAGTTGGTTTAATATATTAAAAAAAATTTTTATTCATCAATCTCCATTTTGTGGAGCTTTACTTTTTTACAGAAACCTTTTTTCTTTGTAAATATTATTATTTCTGTTTCTCCCATTGGGTTAAAAATCTTTAATAAAAAAATTGATTTGTTAAACTGATTTCTCCTTTGTAAAGTTTTGGTGCTTAATGTTAAATTCAAATATATTTTTCTGAACCAAACTTAAACCTTTTTGTAATTTATATCTCATTCTTGATTTGAAATTTTAAAAATCCCCAAATTTTCACCTGCTGATATGATTTGTCACTAAAAACCTATTTAGCCGGTATAAGTTATTAAAAAAAAAAAAAAAAAAAAAACTACCTTTCAATATATGTATAAACTGTTTGGTGCAATGTAAAATTTTATGGCTAGACTCCATTTTATAAATATTAAATAAAAATTTGGTTAACTGTATTCCAAAACAAAAGTGAATTTCAAAACTAAAAAAAAACAAAAAAAACTCCAACTCCAATAAATTCTGATGTAATTTTTTTCTGTTCAATAATCTTTAGAATATTTTCACACTACAAAAATTTCATATCAAGTATTCTCAACACTTTACAAAAAATCTTTTAATAACTGACTTTAAATCCAATCGAAATTAAACAAGTTTTCTTTTACTATTTCATTCCCATTTTTATTCTGGTAATATTGTGAAAACATTTTTTTAGAATTTATGAATATATCTTTATTTTAACATGAATCCCATGAACTAGGATTTAATTTTTAAGCTAAATAAAAATCTTTAAAAAATACAATATTCATTACATTTTTTGTTTTATAGCAAAAGACTTGAATCATTTGACATATCAACCATTATAATATTTGTTAGAATTTATAGATATTTAAGTCACACATTTTTATGGTTTTGTATATTTTATTGGTCTTTAAAGATTTAAGATTTAACTTTCAATCGACAAATATAAATGAAATTAAATTAGTGACAAAAACATCATTTCTTTTATATTTTTACAACCTGTATCAAAATTATTTTTGATAACTTCATTAGCTATTTATTACATTGTTATTATTATTATTATTTTTATTATTATTTATTTATTTATTAATTATATGTTACTTCTTACAGTCATACATATCCTGTAGAATGTAAATCATTCTACAACTCCCAAAAGAACCTCTTCAACACTAATAATATGAAAAATTTGAATATAATACAGAAAATATATTTCAATTCTTAAAAGAACTAAAAACATTTATGAGAAAATCTGAACCAAGAAAGACCTTAAATAACCCTTAGAGGTTGATAGGTAAAAAAAAAAAATCCCTTTTGAAAGACAAGATAAAGTTTCAAAAATATTATTTTAGGGAAGATTATAATTGGAAAATGACATGAATATAATGCAATTGGGACACACAATAAATGATGTTACCATGAATCATTGACAGTTTCGGTCTATTCAAAACATTTTATTATCATAAAAATTACAAAATTATTTGAAAATTCTGGTTCAGAAGAAAGAATAGATAATACTTACTATTTATCTAAAAAAAAAAAAGTTGTCTAATCAAGTTTTATATTTGATAAATGACTTTTTGTTTGAATTTAAAATAAACAAATAAAACTTACATAGACACAAACACATAAACTTTTAATTTTGTTTGATGTTTATCCAGAAATGTATTTTTATTCATAAGTTAATCATGATTATGTCCTGTTTGTTGCTACAGAAATCTGGTGGATCTCCTATAGGATTGGTTTTGCGTTTAAGGTAAAGTAGAGAATTGATCATGATTTTTGGTCATTGATTTGAAAAGCAGGATTGAGACACAAATCAAGTGTATTATTTTTTTTGTTTTGTTTAAATTTTTTTCTTTGAAGAGTTTTCTGTAAAATATATACTGGAATCTTTCTATGAGTCTCTCAGAGTATCTATAGTCTCACAGTTGAACAAAGACTAGAAATTTAATATATATGTATTTTGGAGACAATGAATTTATAATTTTTTTTTAATATTTGATTTAAAAAAAACTTTTTGTTTTTTGTTTTTAATAAAATTCTGTAAAATATTGCAAAATTTTATTGAAAAATAAAATCAAAAAAATTAATTAAAAAACAAAAAATTTAGAATAAAAACAAAAAATTTAAAGTTTTTATTTATATTTTTTTTTAAAGTTTAGTAATTTAACAAATATTTTTTGTTTTGTTAATTTATTCTAATCAGTAAAAATATTTAAAAAAATGAGAAAATATATATATATTAAACATTCAACTGTCACCGATGGATGTTTCTTGTAATTCTACGACACCTCTCTTCTTCTGACGCACATCCATGACATATTGTTTTCTTAGAGTCTCACACAGTCAATATCTGTAACAGAGAGACATGAAGCTTTCAAGTGATGAATTTGTAAGTTCAGTGATCATAACAATGCAATTTGCAATCCTTCCTGTTCCACTCAGGCAGATTTAAAAAAAGAATTGCAGGCATTATTTTTGGAATGTCCCTAGTATAATGAAAGTTTTTTTAGTTTTTTTTTATATTTGAGATGTTGAATGAGAAACTTTTTATTTTCCAGGAATGAAAAAAGGGTTTTAAATGATATCAAGTTTGATTTTACACCTGGACAAGGTAAGATTACCTGGACTTTCTATTTTCAGATTTTATCTATAGACTTATATGAATCAGATCGTGTTTGTATGAGACCCTACATCCTGTAGCTCTTTAGAATATAAAACCACAAAAGTTATTAAACAAAAAAAAAGTAGACTGTTTATACGTAGAGTACTTCAGAAGAAGAAACTATAATAGTTATAATAAAATGAATCAGACTTCTAAAATTTGCCTATCTATATAATAGGCTTTGTTAATTGCCTTAGAAAAAAGCATTAGAAATAAATTAAGTATAAAAAAAACATATTAAGTATAAATTAGCATTTACTGTCTTCTTAGATGATCAGCTTCCTTAATTACCTTAGTAAAAAGTGCCAGGCAAAGCTGGGCAATATTCTAGTAAATTCCTACTAATCATATAACCCCCTCCTCCTCTTCCTCCTCCTCCTCCTCCTCCTAATAGCACCATAACTAATAAATATTTTTGAAAAGTTCTATAGAATTAGAAATAATCAAGATTTCTTAGGCTGACTCCTTCCTTTCTTTTATTGCTTATTTATTCTTAATGTCTGCTAATGATATTTGATTACAAAGAAAAGAAATTAAAAATTTCGACTGATTCTTTTTGTATGACTTTCTAATTCTGTTGAGCAGAAATTTTACTACAACTTTTGTTGTATGAAAAGTTTTATTATTTTGTTCTTGATTTCAATTTATAATTAACATTTGAATGCATTTAGTTTAAAATGGGGAAATTGTATTTGTTACAATTTTGATATTCATTCATTAGATTTGCTTTTTATTTTTCTCTCTTATTTTAATTTGACCAACATTTTTTTTTATTAAACAATAATGATTCTATTGATTATTTTTAATGACTTATAATAAACAAGATTTTCTTTTTAATTTCAATATTTTCTTCTTTTTTTTATTACAAGAAAGATAATTGTGGTATTGAGCTTCTTAACATAATCCCTTAACTGGTGGATTATATTAACCCTTTAGACCCTAAAAAAACAATATAGTGGCCCTGGCGACTTAAGTCAAAAGAAGACACATGCACAGCGATATGTCAACCTCCACCTTTGGACTCTGACTTAGTAATATTACCAAGTAGTCACTCAGAGATGTTCTAATAAAAAAAGCCTATTAGTTTCAAAATGTCAGTGTATCTATTTTTGGCATTTGGTTATTAGGCCGATATATCAGCCCCATAGGGTCAAATAGTTAAGAAGCTTGAAATTAAGTTTGTTGAAAGAATTAAAATTCTTTTTAATAAAATGTGTCTGAATAACAATATTCTGTCTAAGTATACTTAAAGACATTTTCTTTTTGTAGATACTTCTGATAGTGTTTCTAGAGAACTCGTTGAAGCTGGTCTGGTAGATGGAAAAGATTTGATTGTTGGTAAATAATATTTCATTCTTTTTTACTTATAAAATTTTCAATTTAAAGAAACATTAAGCTATCATTAATTCTATATTTATTTTTCTCTTTTTTTTATTTTGTCAGAAATAATTTTGAAATTCATGACACAAATCTTAATTAATTTGTCATTTCATTTTTTAACTGAAATTTTTAAATTTTATTTTTTAAATCTTTTTCTTTATTATTTAATTCAATTTCAGTTGCGGCCAATTTACAAAAGGTATTGGACAATCCAGCAGACAATAAGAATATTACTTTTGCTTTGGTAAGTCTATAGAATAAGGTTTATCAAAGAAAAAAAAAGTAATTGTTCTAGGCATTAAAATGACCTAAAAAAACATGGTTGATATGCCATTAAACACAAAACAAACCAACAAATAAACAAGCTACAGAATGGATTATTCATTGCTCTTTTCAAAGAATGTGTTTTTTATTCAACTGATTTTAGCAAATATTTGCTGATTTTAAATTCTAACAAACTAAAAATTGATACATAACTTGTTATAATTTTTTTCATTTCTTTGGCTAATTTGACTGAAGTAGAATATTCTTGTTGTTGACTTTTTTGTGATTTTACCATTTCTTTTAATTCTTTACTTCTTAGTAGGGCTGTGATAATATCCTTTTAATAAATAATATTCTTGTAATTACTTGACTATTTTCTAATTTTACCATTTCTTTTAATTCTTTACTTATTAGTAGGGCTGTGATGATATGTTTTTATTGAAGAATATTTTTGTCGTTCCTTGTTTTTATGATTTTAACATTTCTTTTAATTCTCTATTTAATGATTTAAAATTCTTTTTTTCTTTCTTTTTTTTATTCAACCTCCAAGAATTCTGGATTTGGCCCCAATGAAGCACCTGATGACAAAACATTGATTGGATTTGCTCAGCTGACAATAAACGAAGGTAGCAATACCAACCTCTAACCTTGGCCCCCCTGTCTAGTAACTCTGTGATAAAATGATTAACAAAATTAATACGAAACCAAATGCATCCAAGCGTAACAAAGTGCAGCACCAGAGCCAACCAATCCTTGTTAAGAAGATTTAGTTAAGGACTTGGACTAAAACCTCCACTTCATTCTCTGAACATTGTTTAACATCAATGCCTCATATCTGTATCAAAAAGAATATGAGCAATGCATAGGGAAAAATGGTGTTGCCCTTGCACCCTAGCAGAATTTAACTTTAGTGGGTTCAGAGTGTAGTTTAGGGTCCCCTAAACATGGTTCTGCATGTTAACAAAAATATATCTCATTTGGACTTTTTATTAACATGCAGAAACGTGTTTAGAGGACCCTAAGCTATACTCTGAAACCACGAAGATTACATTCTCTTTGTGTGCAAGGGCAACACCATTTTTTCCCAGATTTTTCTACAAGAGCATCAATAAAGTGTTATGATTGTCATCATTCATGATGTTTTAGTCTGGGGGAAAAAATGGTGTTGCCCTTGCACCCTAGCAGAATTTAACTTTAGTGGGTTCAGAGTGTAGCTTGGGGTCCCTTAAACATGGTTCTGCATGTTAACAAAAGCCCAAGTGAGTTATATTTTTGTTAACATGCAGAATCGTGTTTAGGGGACCCTAAGCTACACCAAAACGAATTTAACTTTAGTGGGTTCAGAGTATAGCTTGCGGCCCCTTAAACACAGTTCTGCATGTTAACAAAAATATAAATCACTTGGATTGTTATTAACATGCAGAACTATGTTCAGGAGATCCAAAGCTACACTCATTAAAGTTAAATTCTAGGGTGCAAGGGCAACACCATTTTTTCTCAAGACTGTTTCTTGTGGGATTCTAAGTTATAAATGTTAAAAGTATAAAAGAGGAAAGAAATAAAAGCTTCAAAAATCACATGCACTGGGGCAGCTTAATAACATTAATAAACTTATTATATTAAAGGATATTCAGAAAGAAAGAAAAACTTGAAACAACTTATCTTTGTTTTTTTTTATTTTCATTTTTTAACAATGAAAATAATCATCCTGTTTACCAATATATGTAATATATATATATGTATATATATATTATAATATATGAGTGTGCGTGTATATATATATATATATTTATATTTATATATATTTATATAGTATATTAAGAAAGAAAAAAAAATTGAAAGAAGTTTGTTTTGTTTTTTTTCATTTTTTAATGAAAATTATCACTAATCTATCTGCAGTTTATTTATATATTTCATTTATAATACTGGGCGGCAAGAGTGGAGCATTGGTAAAAGCTTGGACTCGGGAATCATATTGCACGAGTTTAAATACAAGTTAAAACCATTACATTCACCTTTAGCTGCCTCGTACAGATGGGGCTTGTTAACTCGGGAAAGCAACTCATCTAGGTGAAGGGCAACACTGAATGCAAAAAACCCAGGTATACAAAGCGCGTAAAAATGGCCTTGTGCCTAATTTTAGTTCATGCTCGACCAAGTAAGAAGAAATGGAAAATAAATTGCGTATGATAGAAATATTATTGAAAAACGCAACAAGAATATAGTTAATGGCAACATGTTAGGAGTAGTGTTCCTTCATCAGCACCCATTTATTATTATTATTATCATTATTTTTATATGTTGCAACCACATGGTCTTGTTTAACAACAACAAAAAAAAAACCTTGTCCTAAATAAGACCATGTGGACCCAGTATATGAAAATAATGATAATAATAAATGTGCCCTGATGAAGGAACATTCCAAAATGCATCAGCATTAACTATATTTTTCTTTTGTTTTTTTCAATTGTTTTTCTATCAAAAAATATATACATATGTAAATATATATACACATATATATATATAAATATATATGTGTATATATATATATACACACATATATATATATATACACACACATATGTATACACACATATACTCATATATATTTATATATACATGTACACACACATATATACATGTACACACACATATATATACATGCATGTGCACACACATTTATATACATGCATACACACATATATATATATACATATGCATGTACACACACATTTATATACATGTACACACACATATATATACATATGCATGTACACACATACATTGATATACATGTACACACATATACATTTATCTGCATGTACACACATACCTTTATATACATGTACACACATATATATATATATACATGTACATAACCCTCCTCTCAAAGCTAAAATAAACAAGCAAATCAATCATGAAAAATTATATGATTTGTTTAAGACTTTTGAAAAATTTCAACTGCCCAAACTCATGTTTTCAATAATAACAACAATTATTAAAATTATGATAAAACTTTATTGATATATTGAGCAGTTTTTGTTTCCCTTTTTGGTCGACCTACCCTTGCTTGTTTTGCAGTCATAGCTAATTCTAAGATGTCTATATTTATACACATCAACTTATAAAGAGCTCTACAGTCTAAGTGGCATTAACTCTACTTGAACCTCTTTCTCAGATAGCTTCAGAAAAAAGTATATATGAATATATATCTGCGTAATAACTATAAATACTCACATCTAAACAAAATGGACTGTATGATTTTCCATTAAATTGTTAAATACCAATGCCTTGGTAAAACTATAATTTTTACCTCGTCTTCCCAAACTATTACAAGTAACCATAAATAATCCTAAAGAAGAAGGTTGTTTCTTTAATCTCAATAATCGAAAATATTTACTTCTTCTTATTTATCAAGTCTATTATTCCCATCTATTTAACATCCTAAAATGCAGCTTCTGTATTAAATATTTAAACCTATCTATTATCTATTTATCCAACAAAAATGGTCTATTTATCCATTAAACTATCCTATAAAAACATTACTTCATTAGAATACTCTATACAATAAATATATGAAATACTCTATCCTATCAAATTAAGTGCCTATTTTGTATAAAGATGTTTTTTCTCTATTTTTATTTAGAGAAAAACAAATCTCTATACAAAATAGAAACTTGATTTGATCCATAAAAAGATGGTGGTCCAGTGGATAGGCAATCTGACTTTAGAATCTCAGTATGCTGGTTTGAATTCATGTTGATCCGTCTACATTGACATGTTGACTAATACCCTTGGGAAAGGTATAAATCCCTATCTTCCCTCCAGGTATGGATTAAATAGTGTGTTATTAAAAAAAACTATGTGTTTATAAAAATAACATTTATCAAAAAGTAATTGTTCGAGGCATTAAAATGGCCTAAAAAGATTGATATGCCATTAAAAACAAAAAAAAAACTTAATGTCAACTGTCATGCTGATACAATTAATAAAATATCCAACTTTTAATTACCTTGGAAAACCCCACAACCAAATACCCCAAGATAAATAAAAATAATATTACTTAAATAAACAGATAAAATTCTCTATAAGACCTTAAATAATCATAAATGATTGATAGGTTATTAAAGAGAATTTTATCTGTTTATTTAAGTAATATTATTTTTATTTAAGTAATATTATTTTCATTGTTGTCTTTGGTTATTTGGTTGTGGAATTTTTCAAGGTAATTAAAAATTGGATATTTTATTAATTGTATTATCATGACAGTTGACATTAAGTTTGTTATTGTTTTTAATGGCATATTAATCTTTTTAGGTTATAAAGGGTTGATAGGTTGTTAAAGCCTAGGAAATCAACCAATCTAGGATTTTGTATAATTGTAAAGGTTAATATTATATTTAATGCTTTAAAAGGCAAATAATGAAATCCCAGGTTTTATAAAAAATGAAATCTCTCATTACCAATAAGTCTCTAACTTCCAGGATTTTTAGTTATAAAATCTTTGTATTTTACAAAATATTCTTTTGTTCTTAATAAATTGCAATCTTGAACTTTTTACTGATTATTTTAAATGTTCAGAATAAAGCTGAGAACAAAATAGTTACCAACCTTTTCAATCAGTTCCTCATTAAAACTGGCCTTGTGCCTAACTTGGGTTGGTAATTGAACAAGTAGATATATCCTCATTTGTAGAAAAGTAAAGAAAATATTTTTAACTCTTTTGACCCTAAAGGGCCAATATATTGGCCTTAGTAAACAAAGGCAAAAAATGACACACTGACATTTCGACCCTAATATGGTTCTTTAATAGAACGTGAGTGAGTGATTACTTGGTAATATTACTAAGTCAGGATCCAAAGGTAGAGGTTGAAATATCGCTGTGTTTGTGTGTGTAGTGTCTTCTTTTGCCTTAAGTCGCCAGGGCCGATATTTCAGTTCTTTAGTTAAGAAATTTTGTTGCTTTTTAGACAAAAACTCCTTCATTTGAGGAAAATCCTCTTAATTTAGTTGATAAGTTTGTGGGTTTTGAACTCATCTATTATGATTCCAAAGTTCAATTTCTCATTTGAGAAAGATAAATTCCCAGATTATTTTTAGCTCTGAATTAAACTATAATTTGTGCTTTTCAAATGAATTACTTATCAAAATTAATTGTTCCTAAAATTATTTAAAAAAATCTCTAATATTGATATCCCACTTAGAAAGGCATTAAACATACATA
>JAUZSX010314326.1:0-12063 GCA_034780655.1 Idiosepius hallami | reverse complement strand
CGTGGTATTCGTAAATGGTCACCCATTAACTACTGACCACGCTCGACGTTGCTCAACTTCGGTGATCTGACGGGAACCGGTGTTTCAACGCGATATGACCGTATATGGTTATTCTTTGTAGTTTCTAAATTATTTTCTTCTGAATTGTTAAAATACCAAGATTTTTATCTATTGCAATCTCTGGATATCGTTAGGCCAAACAAAACCTCACCAGAAAACTATACATATCATACAATTAAGACAAAGTGAAAAAATAGAAGAAATTCCAAAGTCTCAACTAAGGAATGATTGATTGTTTTGTTTTATAGTATATTAATTATTTTAGGTAATACTATATCAAAAGAAATTATTAAATAGTTAAGTGTTCAGTTTTGGATTCTGTAAAATATTATTTTTGCTTACAGTATCTCAAGAATGAAACAAATAAATATTTTATGGATTCAGTGATAAAAAGTTATTTAAAAATGCTTGGAGCTACAAGAAATATTCAATTAAATAAAGATGATTTTAAAAGGATAAACTTTTATTCTGATAGAAATTCTTTAAAAAAATTTTTTTTTTCCTGGAATTAAGTTGATTTTTGTAGGCATCTTTTTTGTCAAAGAAGTTATGTCTATATACGAAACTAAATTGTTTTGATATAAATAAATAATTCAAAGTAAAGTCTTTGAAAAGGACAAAGTAAGTTGTATCCATGAATTGAAATTGGGATCAGAAATCATTACTAACCTGCAGGGCTATTAGTAATAAATGAAATGTCACCCCCAAGCTGATGGTCCAATAGGGTAGTAGTCCCAAACACCTCGCCAGTGGAATTGTCCAACCCTGTGAAGTAGGGGACATAACATAAATTGGACAGTTGTTAAATAAACTAGAGTGAATTTATTACTATTCCTTTCTAGAAATAGGGAAATAGAAAATAGAAATTGTTATATAACATAGATATAATAATAAATTCACATTGGATAAATACCTCAAAAGTTACATGTATAAAATGATTGTATACATGTGCTTGTGTGAGGAATATATATAATAAAACCTTATGTTGTTATATATCACACCTATGTTCTTTTCAATAAGTAAATTTAAATGAGTAAAGATAGAAATCAAATAAAAGTATTTCAGGTGAAATTACCTAATGTAAGCAACAGTGATAATTACTTTCAGATGAAAAGCAGATATCTCTTTTGGTGCTATAGACTAAGTGTATATTTGAATCCTGCAAGTGAAATAACAATAAAAGTGCAAAGAAAAGAATCTACACCAATGACCATAATGGCTAAAAAAAATTAAAATTGCAAGTGTGTATGTATATATATGTGTGTGTGTGTGTGTGTGTGTATGTGTGTGTATGAATGAATGAATTGTTCCAATTCTAAACAATGTGAGAGAACTCTTCTTTAGTTCATTGTAAGAGCTAAACTTGAAAGAAATTCCAGAAAGAAAGAACTAAAAAAATCCTATATTTCAACTCATAAATCAATTTATCAATAAATGGATGTTTTCAGATTGTTACATTTTATACAACTTTGTGCTGTGCATGCACACACATACAAAATGCATCCTTTAGGACTTTATTTCAAGATTGCCTTCTGCTCACAAACCGAATTTTCTACAATATCATAAGTTACAAAACTTAGATAGTTTTACAAACTTTAATCAAGAGTAGCATATTTGTTAAACTTTACAAAAAGCCTGACAATACAATTAACACATAAAACTGGCGTGAAACCAAACTTGGTTTGGTGCCCAATTAGGTGTATATATACATTATATATATATATATATATATAAATAAATATACATCTATTCATAACTATTTTTTAAATATTGAACACTTTACTTTGAAACACACCAAACACACTTAGTTTTCCAACTATTCTGAAAATGCAGATGGTACCAAAAATGATGACCGCGCAGTCACCAAAGGCGTTGACTCCGTGTCTATGCCTAATTAATATACACGCTCTATCACTGATATTGAGCACTCTAACTATTAATTTAAGCAATCTTACTACATAGATTAATATATATATATATGTGTGTGTATGTGTGGGACATGTAATAACAGTGTATGATATAATTTTCCTTTATACCTCATTTTTCTATTTCAATATAATTTGGTGCATAAGCTAGAGACACTGGTAACAACACACAAATGGAAGTAAAAGAAAAAGTGTGACAGAAGAAAGGAAGGAACAAAGAGAGGGAAGAAGGAAGGGGAGTATTTTAAAGTTTGTAAAATCCTTGTTATATTTCATTTTTGCAAACTGAAAAATAGTCAGTAAAATGAATGGGTCACCTAACGTTAAATACATTACACAAAACCAAAAGAAAAGGAAAGAGCAATAAAATCACAAAAATCAATCTAAATAAAACTTATGTTTAAAACTTCTTGCAGCTTGTCAAGTCTCTTTTAGCTTTGATATCTTATATGTAAATCATACATGTCTACTGTTTTAAACTAACAAATTTAGTTAGGCTATTCTATTTGATGATAAAAACAAAAATGCTATGTTCATAGACAAAAAAAAATAGAATTCAATTTAAAAAAAGTAGAACTTAAATACTGGTATTTTATAATTTAAAAAATTTAATGAAAATAACTTTTTTTTTAAATATATGATTACAATAACAGCAAAGTGTATAATAGCCTTGTACACAAATATTAATGATAATAAAAAAAAACTATACTATGTTAACTTAGTGAGCACCAACCCAAGTTTGGCACAAGGTCATTTTTACGTGCTCTTAACCGGGATTTTTACATTCGGTGTTACCATTCACCTAGATGAGCTGCTCTCTCGAGTTAGTGAGCCCCATCTGCCCGAGGCAGCTAAAGGTGAATGTAATGGTTTTGACTAGGATTTGAACTCGCGTAATACGATCTCAGAACCGAGCTTCTACCAATGCTCCACCGTCACTGCCCCAATAATAATAACTATACATTGTTTAAAATAATTTCATAACTGTTTCATAATCCACCTTCTTTCCTTCAGTTGTATTTGCTAAGCCAAGAAGTTAATTCTCACATTGTTATCTCTATTCAGACAATAATCTTTCATCCTTAGAACCCTGACTGAGCAAAATTACCAACTACTCACTCAAATGCATCCTACGAGATGATTATTTCAGGAAAGAAATATCGGTGTGTATTTTTTTGCGTTGGGTCACCAGGGCAAATATATAAACCCTTTAGGGTTGAAAGGGTTCACAATTCAATTCAATAGAATTGGATCTGTTTTGAAATTATTTACCAATTTTTCAGTTTTAGAACCAATTTATAGACATATTTACATTTGTATATTCAGTGCCCTGCTTAGCCACCTTGCGGCCCCGTTGCAGAATGTGTCTTGCGGCTCCCTTCCCCCTAAAAAGGTAAGCTGCCACCCCTAAACATACTGGAGCCTTTGATCAAAGACCATATATACATACATATACAAATATATATAGACTGAGAAAGAGCGATAGACAGAAAGAGAGATGTATTGATAGATGTATATTTCAAGTGTGATAATGATTTTATAATTAATCCTAACAATTGCGGCCCTGTTGCAGAATGCGTCTTGTGGCCCCCTTTCCACTAAAAAGGGAAGTTGCTCCCCTAATATACAGGAGACTACAATCAAAGACCAAATATACATACATATACACATACCGAGAGAAAGAGGAATAGACAGAAAGAGAGATGTATTGATAGATGTATATTTCAAGTGTGATAATGATTTTCTAGTTAATTCAAATAATTAATTTTGTTATTTTTTTTTTAATTACAAGAGATCTGTGAAGCCAAAGAGCTTGCGGCCCCTAGGGAGCTTGCTCCTCAACCATGGCCCTGAGTATATCTAGGCAAAAAAACATTCTTTAAACAAAACTTATTAAATTCAAGCCGAGTCTTTCATTGATTTAGTTTTAGAAGGATTCTTTTCCAATTTCCTGACCATTCTATTGGTATTGAGGCTTTAGGGTTTTCAGCAACTATTTGTGTGTATGGAATAACCCAGACTTTTCAGAGTCCATCTTCAGGGGTGGACAGGGCCATACCTAAGGCCCCCAAACGCCCCACAATTACAGGGGGTCCACAAGCTCTCTAGGGGCCGCAAGGTTTGTTGGCTACACAGATCTTTTGTAAAATATTACCAAAATAATTTACTAGGATTGACTACAAAATCTTATTCACTTATATGTTCAAAAATACATCTATCAATCCATCTCTCTGTCTGTTTCTCTTTGTCTTTCAATATATATATATATGTATGTATAAATAGTCTTTGATCAAAACCAGCAGTATGTTCAGAGGGTGCAAGTTTCTTAGTTAGGGTAAAGGGGCCACAAGGATTAACTAGAAAATCTTTATGACACTTATATGTTGAAAAATACATCCATCAATCTCTCTCTGTCTGTTTTTCTTTGTCTTTATATATATATATATATATATATGTATATATAGTATTTGATCGAAGACTGCAGCATGTTAGGGTAAAGGGGCTGCAAGGCCTAATGAGAGATTGGGTCGCTAGGTGGCTAAGCATGGCACTGGAGGTGGATGCATTATAATTAATGTTACATTTCTGATAGATATTGTAATCAGTTTTTAACTTTTAAGGAAAGATGTTAAATATGCTTGTGTTTTCAAATTTCATCGAATGTGCAAGTCCATGAAACAAGAGTTTTTCAAAAGGATTGTTTTTGGTAGTGTGTTTTTTTAGAATGGGATTTTTGATTTTAATAAAAAAAAAACAGTTATATACATTTAAATAGATTTTGACTATTTTCTAAATTTATGGTGTTAAGGGCTTTTTTTTTTTACATATGTATGGCTTCTAAAATTTAGAGATTTTCTATTTTAGGTTTTCTACTCTTCTATTTTGGTGTAGTCGACTAATATTTTACATTTATAGTTTATTTTTAGTTTTGAAATGAGGTTTCATATTTTAGGAATTAACTTTATTATTCGGACTTTTGTCCTCATCTTAGTAGGGTTTTTTTTTATGTTTCTACACTACGTTTCGGCCTCATCAGGTGTTTTTAAGCGTTTTAAGGATTCGGTGATGTGACCCACCATCCCTATTGAGGTTACGGTTTAAAACACCTGAAAACGGCCTGAGAGACACTGGGCCAAAACGTGGTGTCGAAACATCTAAAAACCTACTAAGATGAGGATAAAAGTCCGAAAATTTTACATATCAATATATTGACATAAATAATAACCACAAAGTGCATATATTGTAATGAGAACTGATGTGAACAAGTCCAAATAATATAAGATGACACATGATTTACATAATAGAATCATAATACATGTTCAATCTGTAAATAAATATATCTTTAAAAAAATATGAATCTCACCAGTGCTTTCATTCTAACTATTGGTTGAATCACTAAAGACATAAACTACATGAAATTTTAAATCCCCTTCTGTACAACAATTTAGTAAAAAGTTGTTTTTTTTTTCAATCAAGACAATAAAAATAATAATAATAATAATTATTATTATTATATTGTTTTTATATTTTTCACATGATTCATTTGCATTCTATTTGTGAACATGGTTTTTATTGAGTCAAAGTGACAACAAGTCGCCTTGTGATTCTGCCGCAGAATCCACTCTATCCTACCTAAAAGGCTGCATGGTGCTACTTCTTGGGTTTTTACCTTACTATCTCCATATTTCAAAGCAAGGATCAGAAGAATCTAGATTCCACCAACCTTGAGGTACGTGCTGAAGCCTGACTGACAATAAGTTATTAATTATTATTATTATTATTGTAATTAAACTAATGAATGAGATTTGTGTTACTTAGCTTGGTTAAATAACTGTCCTCATCTTCCTTCTAATGAACAAAACATAATCATACTGATCTTTTACCATGAGAACAAGGTCAATGAAATAGTGTTTATATATTAATTAACTTTAGTCCAAATGCTCTAAATCAGTGGTTCCCAACCTTTTTTTGCTCCTGCACCCCTGAAAACATTTTGCTCTAACCTCGAACCCCCTACATTTAATTTTTTGTTTAAGGATAAAAGATGTGGAATTATATAAAATTTTATTGAAAGAATCAAGAAAAAAAATACTATTAACTTAGAATTTCCATGATGTTATCGACCTAAGTTTTTTTAAAAAAGTTTCTTAGAATTTCATCAAAAGATATCATATTCTTTAAAGTGCAAATCAATTCATTAAACTAAGGAAATTTCTTAGAAGTTGCACCCCTGCTTCTCGCACCCCCTGGAATGATGTCTCACAACCCCTGGGGCTGCGAGCAACCCTGGTTGGGAACCAGGGCTCTAAATGATTCAAATTTTCAATTCTCATCTCAAAGTTTCCAACCAATATACAATACCATAACACACACACACACACACACACACACATATATATATATATATATATACCTACATATATGTGTATATATATATATATATATATATATATACATACATATATGTGTATATATATATATATATATATATATATATACACATAAGTATATACATACATACATATATATATGTATATATATATATGTATACATATATATTTATATATAATGGATGTACACGATGCATATATTAATAAAAAGAAAGTAAAACGCGTTTGCACTGTCATTTTCCTCAACAAACTCTTACTTGTTGTTTCAGAAACCGTTATCTTTCCTTTCTTTTCTCTTGTCAACTAACAACTATTTATACTACAATTTCCACTCGGGAAATACTCTCCTTTCTAGTGCTACTACTATCACGATTACTACCACACACCACACAGTGTTGTATTTTGTGTACGGTATATACTACTACAACTACTTCTATATAGCCAAAACGACTTAACTGGAGTCAGACTATGTACGATGACAACAATAGAGACCAGACTCTGAGCAGCATGCATGCACTACATCCCGATGTGTACCAAGTGTATCTATACAAATAGGTAAATATATATATGTGTACACACCGACCACAAACACACACACACACACACACAAACATACACACTCAACCACAAAAATTTTTTAAATATAATTTAATAGTTTATTCAACCATTATTGTTATTCTCTGGAGTTGTTATATAGTTTAACTAATACACACAATGCAGCAATGCAGAGCAGTACAAACGCACGCTCTTATTGAAAAAAAAAAGAATTTAATACAATTGAAAATTCACTTATTCCTTTTGAACTAAAGGTACACTTACTTAATTTTTGAAAGCTAATATTACTTACAAGTAATTTTTCTCAATTAAGTAGAGAGAGTCTGTTTACTCTCCTTTGGCCTCGCACGTGCGAGAGTGTCCACTTGCACTTTACTTTTAGAATGACATACATCACTACTCTCTAATACTAGTGTGTGTACTTTTAATTGATTATCAAGTCTAGTTGAATTAAATTGTATATATACACACACACACACTTACACGGTCACTGGCTATTTATTATCTTCTGTTAACGGTGGGTGGTGGGTTGTGTGTCAAACTTTTACTAGTGTGGTGAAAATATTACACTTACTTAGAGTACAATGTCAGTGTACATTATTTCTAGAAGAAGAAAAAAATAAAGGCAGATTTTTAAGTTTATCTCTCTGGAGCCGATATATCGGCCCTGACAACATAAGTCTAAAAAGACACACCAATATTTTAACGTTAATATGTTCCTAATGACTACTTGTTAAATTTTGATTAGTTGGGATTCAAACGATTTAAAAATCCAACATTTTAATTAAAATTTTAATATAATAAAAGTTGGAACTGTGTCTGTTTTGTGCAGTGTTTTGGGTGAGGGTGCGCTCTCACTGATGTTTTTTTTTGTGTGTGTTTTTTTTTTTCATCGCATAAAACTACTATCCATGTATGTACGTAGGCACGCATTGAATCACGAACAAGAAATAAAGGAAAATAATTCAAACAACCTTTACAATTGTAAGAAGTAGTTTTGAAAAAAAAAAAGACGAGTAAAAACGAGTTTATAGTAGAATTCAAGATCGGAAAAGCAGAGAGAAGAAAGCAAGTGATAGTGCAAAGAAAGAAGTGAAGGAAAGAAGAAAGAAGAAAACGAGAAGAACAAACAACAGTCAACAATATCCCTCCCCCCCCAAAAAAAAGAAAACGTAAACGGTATAATGCAAATGAATTTGCATACCAATTCTGAAGCCAAACTCAATATTTATAGGATTGGACTCTTGCCCATTATTCATTGTAACTCAACAAAAATATCTTACTAGACCAACAGACCAGACTTAAGCAAGGCCGAAGCGAGGGCTAGCCAAAAAAAAAAAAGCCAGAGTACACACGCACACACATACGCGGGATTAATCTTTCCCCTCACACACACACGCAGGGACACATATTTGCATTAGCGGGGAAAGAAAGGAGAGAGAAATTAAGAGAAAAAGTTAGAATTAAAAAAAAAATATTACCGCTTTAAGAATTTTATAAAAATCATACGATTAGGAGCAAAAGTACCATAAGCGTTCACATATCGATGCCAAGAAAATTCTTTATTTCTCATATATTTTTACTGCCTAAAGTTCATACCTTTACATTTTAAGTCATTTTTTTTAGATAGAAAGTTAATACTATACAAAAAAAAACAACAGTTTTTTTGGACTGAAAGTTAATACTATATAGAAAAAGATATCCAATTTAATTGGAATCTAATACTATCTGAAAAGAAATTCAAATTTTTTATAAGACAAAATTTAATACTATATTACTATATACATATATAATTTCATATAACTGAAATTTGATACTATATAAAAATCATAATTTTATGACTGAAATTAGATACTATATAAAAAAAAATCAATTTTTATAAGACTGAAAATAATAGCTATATAAGAAAAATTATCTTTTTTATATCAGTGGAAAGTTAATATTATATGAAAAATAATTGAATTTAAGATTGAAATTTATTGGTTTATAAAAAATGTCTGAAAAATTTTGTTATTAATGAAAAATATTAATTAAGAAATAAATTCGCTAAATTTCAAACAATATAATTAGATTGAGATCATTTGAGGATGGAAAGATTGGTGGTTAAAAAACATTGGCAATTAATAAAAATTATTTGTAAATAATATAGAAAATTAGATCTTAAAAACGACAAGTTAGTTTGTTTGAAGAAAAGAGAATAGATAATAATGATTATAAAATTAAAGTCTTTTAAGGTAAACTCTTCAAATAAATTTAGCGCCGAGGTATTAGATTTGTTTTTTCTTTAACAAAAACACAAGACGGAAAAAAGTAAAATTTTGCCCTTCAACAAGCTTACTTTTAAAGTAAAAGGAGGCACTATAAAGACCAATATAAAGCAAGCATTTTTACATTGAATATCCAAAATTAAATTAAGAGTTTAAAGCGAGGGAAAAAAATCGTATTTTTTGGTATGGGTGTTTTTTTCATACGTGGTTTTCTTAAACCATCCTAATAGCAAAAACAACTACACTCGATGTATCGTTTTTTGCTTTTTTTCGATCGCATTAACCAACTTAATCCTCGACGCCCGTACAAGTCAGTAAGAAATGAGCCTCTCCTCATCGGCGTGTACACCCTCTTAAAAAGAGGCCCAACGCTTTGGGCATGCGCATCGAAGGCGTAAGGTGTTGTTGCTCGTATCCTGTGGAACCTGACTTTTGTACACACAGAACAGGACGAGAGAGCTTTAGCTCTCGCACAGCAACAATTTTAAAACTCTCTGTTGACGGACTTACACGCATTTAGTTTTTATTTTATTTTAACTTTTATACATTTGTTTGTTGAAGTTGTTTTTTAAAACTATATTACAATAGACACACACAAAAATAATCAGGCAAAATTACTTATACATTCGAGGATTTATTTACATGTGTGTGGAGGAGAAGTTGAAGATTATACAAGCTTTCTAGCTAAAAAAAAAAAAAAAAAATTGACGAGAGAATGTCAGTTTAATTTCGTTCTATTTTTATCTTTTTCTTTTTTTTTAAGGACATTATTCACTGCTGTGCGTACAAGTGGATACACATATATCACAAACGGTTGTTAAATTGCAAACTGATTTGATTACCTATATAAAAAAAAAAGAATAAAGAAAAAAAAACAAAAAAAAACACGGAATTATTCGGAATCTATTTACATGAATATTCATGGATATGTATATCCCTAATGCCGCCGATTTCAAACCCTTTCAACCCTAAAGGGCCGATACATCGGCCCTAGTGGTCTAAGTCACAAGAAAAAGACACGCCGTTTAGTTCCTTCCTGTAGTCGTCTAAATAGAACGCATCTGAGTGACTAGTTGGTCATTTTGCTAAGTCAGGGTTCTAATGAAGAAATAAATAGCCTATACAAAACAGTACTTACTGCATATAAGTGTTTAAAAAAAAACATGCACACATGATTTAATCAATTTTTTCCGCGTTGATTCTTCTCACACTGTACTTTATAACACACTAAAGTACGATTTTCTAAAGTGATAAAAAAAAACACAATGTTAAATCTATGACCTAAATGCTAATGCACGTGTGTGTATACATGAAAAAACGTATACATATATAAATATATGTATATATTTATGTATTAGAAAAGTAAATAAATATATATATATGTATGTATATATATATGAGTGAAATATATTCTGTTTGCAGAAGTGATATCCTCTGATGATGTTTACTTCCACCATGGATAGATCTCGGTCGGGTAGACCGACCTTGTGGAAATATTCTACAGTGATTATTATCGGATTTCTTTTCAACACTTTGGAACCAACTGGATGCATAAGCGATAAATTTCTATGGAAAGCTAATTCGGAAGTAGTTATCCAAGGTAAGTGCTAAAATATTAAAGTAATTTGTTTATATAGAACGCATACAGACACACCCGCACCCATACAAATAAACACGCTGGTCGAGCGAGAGAGACCGCTCACACGCACACACACGCCAATAGTCTCTCGCCTAATAGTCACATCATCATCACACACACACACACACATATATATATGTATATATATATATACTTACTTATGTACATATAAATACATATTTCTTTTTCATTTAGCAAAAAAAAGTTCTCTTTCATCCTCCGGGACGTCAGGAGAACATATAATCGTTCGTTGAATATGCAGTTCGGAATAACGAAGTTCAACTGGAACGTGCTTCTGGGAATTATATATATATATATATATATATATATATATAAAATTTTTTATCTTTTCGGCCTGAAGACCGTGTAGGCAAGAAACTGACAGTTGCCGAAGGCTGTTGACTCCGTGTCTACACTTAACTGATTATATGAGCTAGTTAGAGGAATATGTAGGTTAAAACTTATTCATATCAATTAACATCTATTGTCCATCTTGAATATTTTTAGGCGAATCTGTCAATATAGACAAATCCGTCCCGACTAAGGTTTCAAATAAAACAAAATATTATAATGTGTCCGCACAAAATCCATTTCAATATTCTGTTGCTTCCCTCTTCTCCAAAAGAAATGTTTTTTTTTTAATTTATATATTCAGTGTCAGTGCATGAAGACAGAAATTCAATTATCCGGACAAAAAAGTGCTATCAAAAATCACTTTAACCCTCACGACCCTAATAGGCCGATATATCGGCCTAAGTAACTTAAGGCAAAAAGACATACAGACATTTCAACCCTAATATGGCCCTTTAATAGAAAGGCTATACAGTGACTTGTTAATATTTTTTTTTTAACTCGGGAGCCAAAGGTGGGCCGAAATATCGGCCTTTGCGTCTGTCTAACCCTTTTGCCTAAGGTTGTCAGAGGTGATATCGGTTCCTTGGGAACTGTAGGTCCCTTAGGGTTTGAAGGGATAATGTTTCTTTTTAATCTTTTGTCTTCTTATCTTACACGACCCTTTGTTTTCGTAGTCCAAGTCCAGCTAGCTAATCTAAACAATCTTAATTTTTCCCTAAAAAACAAAAAAAATAATAAATAAAGCAATAAAAAAAGTGATTTTTGGGCCCTAAGAGGCCGATATATCGGCCCTGACAACATACGGCAAAAGAAAACACACCAATATTTTGGTTTTAATATGTTCCTCTAATATAACGACTCTGAGTGTCTAC
>JAUZSX010314315.1:0-12063 GCA_034780655.1 Idiosepius hallami | reverse complement strand
TATATATATATGTATCTTCAGCATGTTGAGGTGGGGGGGATTTGCCTTTTTTAGGGTAAAGGGACCACAAGGCGCATTCTGTGACGGGGCTGCTAACTGGGTAAGCACGGAACTACGTGTCAACGTAGACGGAACGGCTTGTATTCGAACTCATGCACTACGACTATTCCGAAGACCGACTGCCAACAACCATTGGGTCACATCGACCACCTCTAAAAAGAACAGATATAAAAACTAGTTTCCCCTATAAATATATTTACTTATAAAAATCTTAAGTTTTGAAACAGTTGTAATGTTTTGTTTTTTTCTAAATGTCAAATAATTGGCATAAAAAGTTTTTGATGAAAAACACAATAGAAGATTTTTTTTACTTTAACAATCTTTACGACTAAAGAGAACTTTTCCTTACAAGGAAATATTTTTGAATTAATTATTTTGGAAAATTTTATTTTAATTATTTAATTTTATCTATTTTTTTTATTTTTGTTTGGTAAGTGTTGGAAGGGGAAAAACTGCTGAAAAGCGGAAGCCTTTGATTAAATAGTGAAGTCAAATTCGTTTACATTTCACTATAAAAAAAACACATTTTTATTTACTTATTTAGGCCCAAATAATTCGTTTAGAAATAGTTTCCAACTTTAAAAAAAACCTAGAGTAACTACTGCTAAATTAAGAATCTATCAGAATAGTCTTTAATTTTATTTAGTGCTACTTCAAATGATATCGAGAAACGTTTTATGTTTAGGAGTTGGGGATCTTTTTTTTCTTTTTATTATTCAATTGTTCAAGGTATTTGTAGATGAAAGAATTTACATCAGCGGCGGCGTTGGCCATGCAAAAGTGAGGTGGTCTTTGGAGGCACGTACCATCGACAATAATGTCCAATTTTTTTAATGTCCACGAAAGATTGTCCAATTATGCAAAATCGTTCATTGGCGCGAAAAAGCCCATATTGTTTTTTTTTAATCAAACTAATTAAATAAATAGATCGATGATTATTCAGAAAAGCTACAACAATGCAATTTATTTTTTAGGTAGCAATGTTTTCGTGTGGGCATTTTTTTTTTTTTTGCCTTTTCTGTGGACGTTAAAAAAATTGGGCATTATTGTTGATGATCGAAATTGAAATGGGCGAAATAGCAAATGTAAGTTTTAACTTAGCATCCTTTTTAGCGTTATCCAACCAGATCAAGAATCCAGTTTTTCTTACTGCAACAAATTTGACGCATATACTCAAATCAATTCGTTAGTGATTAAATCAGAAATTGTTTTTATTTGTTAGATGAGCTTTGATTAATATCTAAGTTATTTAGACTTGTATTCTCATCTTATTTTGTAGGTTCACAGCAGGGGCGGACAGAGCGATCACTCAATCGGAGTATGACTGAGGGCCCGGCACTGCAAAGGGGCCCGTCTGATTGCCAATAAAATTACCAAGGATGTCCTTAACATACACTACATTGATTCTGACCCGGGTCACTCCGCTTTGCCTACACATTATACAGTGTGTCTATTAGTCGTATCTGACGACAGGATATAATTGAGCGAGTGATTAGGCACACATCACCTTTTGCACAGCGTCTACATGTGGCATAACTAAAAAATAGGGGAAGGAGCCCATTATGTTTTCTGCCCCTCAGTTTCCCAAGATTATTGGAGCTACAACACAGTAATATTCAGAGCTATGTACGCATCAGTGGCAGACACTTTGACTCCGTGGCTGAATGCACGAGGACGTGGTTGCTCTTGACCTTTTTAATTGTTTCAAGAAATTTACTTACCTAGACGTGGTGACTCATTAAAGGGGGCCTAACACCAGAAATTGGCCTTAAAAAGCTTTGGTGGCATCACCCTGTAGTTTCTTTGTACACTGCTCTATCTCAAGTAAGACAATGCCCCCAAAATACAATACAGTAGTTCTCTCCTTTCTTCTTTATGGTTCGGAATCATGGCTGTTAAGCAAGGCCCGGTCTGAAAGACTCGACTGTTTTAAAAGCTGAGTTCTCGGAACAGGTGAGAACATCAGGTGAAACTGGCAGGTGTCTTATGAAAGTAATACAGACAACTCGTATGTCTCAGCCCGGGGTATCATACACCCAAGTTGCACAACGCCGTACCCGCTGGCTCGGCCATCTCCTCCACCCTCCCTTCGACCACCCAACAAAAGAAATCTTGATATTTTCCCCGAGGACTACAGGCTGAAAATGCCCACCAAGAGACAGGCCCTGCAACTGATAGCTTGTCGTCATTGCGAGTAACCTGCAATAAAATGAAGTTGCAGTCTGTGGATAAAACAGGCCAGCTGACTCTGAACCGCCAGCAGGGACAGAAACACTACGCTCAGAAACGGAATGCTACCCCTTTCGCGGGAGCTTTCTTTACTTCTTCCGTCACCTTCAATTATCATCTTCACAAATGAAATTAATTTTTTAAATTTTATTAATTTTGACTTTTATTTTTTGTCGAAGTTGTTAAGATGTCTTTCTTATTGATTATTAAATTCACATACTATCATTTTTCAAGTTGTTCAGATTTCTACTTTCATTTTGATGTTAAGCTTTTAATTATAAATAAAGGACTGTCTGAATTGAATAGTTTTGATATCATCACTCCGGAATCTATCAGAATACTGTAATATTTGAATGTTTTTGTTTTGTTTGAATTATAAGAATACAATTATCAACGTCTAAAATAAATATTTTATTTCATTTGTACATAATGGAGTACCTCATGTGTCAAGTAAAAATTGTTCCCTGACACGTATTACTGATTGGGATAAGGGTACTGGCTAGCTTGATTTTGTTCCTGGTACGTCAGAGATTGGTCAGAGAGAGAGAGAGAGAAAGAAAGATAGAGAGAACAGTAGTGAGGGTGAGAGAGAAGAAGAAGATTCTAGGATAGCAGTTCTTAGACTGATGTTTAGATTTACAAGGTAAAATAAAGGGCCAAAGTGTTTGAGTAGAGAGAAAGAACGGTATGATTTTTGGCCTACTTCTCTGAAATTTAGATAGAGGGTCATTTTGATTTACTAGCTGCTAAGAAGCGGGCAAACTTGAAAATTTGGCTTTTTTCGGTCCTGTACGTGGTGGTAGTAGGAATTAAGTGTGGCCGTCAATTGCAATAGTAAAATAATTTTCAGTTTAAAAACAAAAACTTTAACAGTTTTCTGAGTAAAAAAAAACTTTCAATTACAAATAACACGGATCAAAAAGAGCTCAAAAAGAGCATCAAAACAACCTCTTAAGTAAGGTCAGTCCAAGTTAAGTATGCCCGGTGCCCGGACTGCAATAATGCCGTGCTTCCCCACAGCAGTCAGGCGGGGCGGGGCACTGGGCAGTCCCATAGCAGAGTGCGCCTTTGTGCACAGGCCCTAAAAAATATTTCACTCTCTCAACATACTTCGAGCAAAGACGAAAGAGAATTACAAGGACAGACAGAGAAATGGATTGATTTCAACATAAGTGTAAATGATTTTATAATTGAATACTAAGACTTGCTGCCTGCCCCCTAGGGAGCTTGCGGTCGTCCGCCGGTGCCGGTCCCCTTCGCAGTTGCGGGGTCCCTAGAGCACAGGCAAGGAAGGCACCAGTCCTGAGTAAGGCTGGCTGGACAATCTAGTTTATGAAATAATATTTTTTAAAAAAACCCTAAACTCTTTGTTGGTGTTAGTTAATTCATTAATATGGGATATTTTGAATTTTCTTTCGTTATTTTTACCTTCAATGGTCAAAATTTTTGTTTAAATCTTGCTATTATTTACATTGATTGAATGATTTTCATAAAAATGTAACAGTTTTGTTGGTTACAAAGATGAAAGAACGAATGATTTAAGTATATTTGCACTGATGTTTGATTGTTTGTCGGTGTCGTTGCGTTGCTTAGATCAAATTCACTGATCGATAAACAATAAACATCAACAACAATAAGAACATAAAGTTGAAACTTAGACATCACACACACGCGCAAAAACCGGTGCCTCGTTTTGTGTGTGTGCTTTAAAAGAGGAGAAAATAGCTTTTTGATTGCCTTTCTTTCTCTCAAACATCACAAAAGAACAAACAAGAAAACGATAAAATAGAGAAAACCAGAAGAAAGAAAGAAAGCAAAACCCCCCAAAGCCCAACAACTACTATAACTGCTGCTACTCTACTATTTAATCTTTGAAAGAAAGTTGCACTACTATCGTCATTTTTCGTTGTAGTTGAGAAAAGAAGAAAGTAAGGAAGAGGTGTGTGTTTTTGTGTGAATGATCGCACACCCCCGGGTGACGGTAGAGAGGGAGGGTCTCCGTCGGATGGGGGCCACCCACCACCACCAACAACAACAACAACCTCCACACTACTCCAGCAGGAAGATCTCGTCGTCTCTTTTCTTCTATGGTTTCGAAGAAAACAATTAATACATTTGCTGATTTTCGGGTCTTTTTTCGTCATCAAATTATTAATTACAAGTTTACTACAGTAATGTGGAGAAGAAGAAATAATCGCGAAGGGGAAAACGATAAAAACGTCACAAAGCGGTTGACGATTGAAGTGTTGTTAAGATCCGTCAACAACTTTTTAGTCACTAAAAAGGTACACGTGTTTTTATTTTACCTTTTTGGGGAGGCAAGGATTCCGTGTCCCCCCAAATTAAATACACCTTCTTCACACACCTTTGTTAAACAAAAACTATTATTCACCTCTTTATTTTCTGTTCGTCTTGTTTTACTTTAAACTTTAAAACATACAAAACTCGTTAGAATTTCTTTATTTCTCCCTGTTTTCTTCGTTTAGTATTTCCTCTATTAGTCTGTTAAACCGTTTTTCATTTTGTGAAACTTCGCTTGAGTGAACTAGAGTTCAGTTGTGCAAGCAAGAGGACAATTAAGATTTTTTTTTCTTTTTACCTCGTCATGTCCGCCCAACTCTTCCGATTTTTACCGAGGTTTTTCCGTGGAAACAAGGACAAAGATAAACTATCTACAACAAACAATAAATTTTGTAATTATGTTGAAGCTGGAACAAAACCTGGGGATTACATTTGTCGGATCCTACTTTTGGACGACAAGGAAGTTAACCTCTCAGTAAAGGTAAGAAGAAAAAAAGATTTATAAATGTTTTGTTTTCCTTTTGATTTTTCTCTTCAACATTCTTTTCTTTTTGTTGTCAATAAACTTTGATTCTTTTACGTCTGGTTTTATGAGATAAGTTTGTCTCTCTAGCAGAAGAAAAATTCTTTTTTCCCCCTTCCCTTCAATATTGTACCGTCTTTAGTGTCTTCTTTTTAAACCTTTAAACCCTAAAGAACACATCGGTCCTCTTGCGACTTAAGGCAAAAGAAGACACACACCACATACATTGATATTTCAGCCTTTACCTTTGGATCCTGACTTGGTAATATTACCAAGTAGTCATTTAAAACCGTTCTATTAAAAATCATATTAGGGTCGAAATGTCAGGTTTTTTTTGTTTTTTTTACTTTTTGGTTACTTAGGGCCGAAAGGATTAAAGATCGATATTCTCAATTCACAAGTGAAAAACAAAACAAAAAAAATCGCCCACTTGGTTAAGAAAAAAAAAAGGGGAAAAACCAAACCAAAGCAAATATCATTTTGCTTGCCACTAAATAAATTCCATTTTTACTTTTTCCCCACATTTATTTTAATAATTTTGAAAAATAAATTAATTTTAACTCTTTAAAAATAGGGATGATGTTTGATTGTTTGACATGTAAACTTAATGAATAATCATTTGCGGTAGATTGAATAAGTTTCAAGAACACAAAACTATTCTTTAAAATAAACACCAGAAAAAAATATACTTGTTTTTGGGTTATAAAACAACATTCTTTTAAATAATTTTCTCTCTGCGTTCTCTTTTCTCTTTGGGGTCAAAGTGGCGGGGAAAGGAAGGGGGTTGTCTTGTCTATAAATTCAAATCTTTTCATTTGAACTGCAATCGAAAGTAAATAATCAACCGTTTGGATTGAAGAATTCATGCCACTAGACATTAATTCAGTGTCAGTGAATGTACACACTCACTCCACTCAACTCACTCCCAATCATGGATCAAAATAAAAGTGTATTATTATTGAACCTTAAACAGAATGTGAGATTTGATCAAATTCAATTTGTTTATCAATTTCATTATTGTTTGGGGGAAAGGGTTTAATATGGGATTGTTTGTTAATGTTACATGAATTAAACTTTTTTATGAAGTTTCCGAATGAAATAGGGAACATCGTATATTTTGTTTTAAAATGGTTTTTGAATAGCACACACGCACAACCACCACCACCACAGAGCACAGTAGCAAATTTATTGAATTTCTGGGTGACTTAATTAAAGAGTGTTGTTGTTGGTGGTGGTGGTGGTGGGTCACTGGTGGGTGTCATCGGTTAAAGCTAAGAATGTCTATCTGCAAACATTGCAGCTGCAGCAATTTTAGAAAATAATTGATCTTTTACAAATGTTTTCAAAAATTCCGATAGTCGATATGACACCATTTTTTTCTATAAATGATGCAAATATTTTTGTCATGCATTCATTCCTCAGAAACCTCTTCTAACAACCTTAATCCTTTGGACCCTAAAGGGCCGATATATTGGCCCTGACGACATTAGACAAAAGACACACCAATATTTTGATCCTAACGTGCTCTCTAATATAACTGCTCTTAAGTGATTACTTGGTAATTTTTTATAAGTCAGGATTCAAAGGAATATAATTTAGATGAAAAATCTCTATAGAAACATCGTCAAAAAACTTGTGGGTCCGGGAAATTTCGATTAGAACGTTTGTTATGGTCGACATTTAAATGCTTTTAAGAGGTTAAACCTAGTAGCCCTCCCTGACCCTGCTTACCAAAGTAAAGTTTTTTTCTATGAAACTGGAAAACCTTGATAATTGGTCACAAGTTGTTCGCAACTGTTAACATCAGCACAGCCACAGAGCTCTCTCCAAGTAATTTGTGACAGTGAGTGAAATTAAATTCACTGTTAGTGAAGTAAAACTTTGCGACGGCCTGCCAATATTTATTTAGAGATCTTTCACTTTGGGTATGTCGTAATGTTTTAGCACTTTTTAATCAACCCTTTAGGGTAAAAAAACAAAAACAAAAAAAACAACGATCGGTCACGGTCGTCCTGGCGCGCGCTCTTGGGTGCTCTTCTCTTCTTGCTCTCCACTCCACTTCAACACCAACACCACACACCGTCCTTTTCTTACTTCGGTCTTGATGGTGATTGTTAATGGACGAGTGGACGACTCATATTGACTTATTGGTAATTTTGCTAAGTCAGGATCCAAAGGTAATAAATACCATTATTTACTTGCAATAAGTGCATAAAGAGTGAACTCATTTTTCAAAACATTTTTAAAGTATTAATTCAATTCATTCATTAGAATTTTTATTCTCATGAATGAATTGAATTAATACTTTAAAAATGTTTCGAAAAATGAGTTTAAAAAACACTAAAGTTTAACCCTTAACCTTAAATTACCGATATATCTCCTAGTGCTGTCTGGTGACCAAAGACAAAAAAAGACAGCGATATTTTAGCCTCATTATGGTCCTCTTATAGAACGGCTCTGGTTGTGGTTGACTAGTTGGAATTTTGCTAAGTCAGGGTTTAAAGGTGTTAATGACGTGTTTTTTTTTGGGGGGGAGGGTTACATTTAGAAGCAAATATTATATTTACTTGGTGAGCAGCAGCACTCAGCAGTCAGCACCAACCAAGTTTGGCACAAGGCCATTTTTAAGGTCAATGCAATGGTTTTGACTGGGATTTGAACTCTCGTACTACGATTCCAGATCCCGAGCTTTTACCAATGATCCAACCTCGCTGCCCTCATTTAGAAGCAAATATAACTTTGGAGTTGGAGTGAAAATCTAACTTCTCTGTTGTGCTCTGCTGATGAACCTAAGTTAAGCTCATTGTTTGGTTTGATGGAATGAATAATTGTTTTAGGTCCTCAAGTGGAGAGAAGATTATTAATTACAGCAGCAGCAAACGGAAGTAATTAAACAGTAAACACAAAACAAAGAATAATCACTAAGTTATAAGTTGTGAGGAAAAGCTTTTTTTTTTCTTCCCCTTTCATCTAAGGATTTGATCTGAAAGGAAAGACACTAGAGTTCAGTCAAGACCGTCCGTCTGGCCTCGGTTCAGTTCGACATGAAGGTTTTAGAGATTTCTGGGGGGAAAAATTTAAAAAATAGGACACCAACCAACCGACCGGCGGCTCGGGCTCGGCTAACCAAAACGACTCAACAGTAACAAGTTTATGTAAAGAAGAATAAAATAAGAACAAAATTATGAAAATTACAACTAAAACTCCAAATAAATTCAAGCTTCGAAATGCAGACATTTTTTTTTTATCTAAGTTAAACAAAAAGTTCATTATTAATAATTACCCCCCATTCTATGAAAATTACATTTTAAAAGAAACATAAACGATATGTTGTTGCATTGTTGAATGTTTTGGACACATGTGATTTGATGTGACTGTGACATAATCAGTCAGCCCAGAGAGCACACACTACACACGACTCCAAAAAAGTGTTGTTTTTTTTTCATCGGCTTAAAAATAGTGAAAATTAGTAATTCTTATTAACAAATAAGATGAAAGATTTACCCACAGTTATACCAAAATATCAACTTACAAGTCCCCGGATTTAATTTCAAAAGCTAAATATTTCAAAAAAAAATGTAACATTTTTCCAATGCAAAAGACCAGCTAAAAGAAAGGCCCTTTACAGACTATTGAGTCGGCATGTAGCAGCAGCAGCAGCAGCACTACTTTCAAACCTCGATACACACGAGGTATTTTTGTTGAAAACTAGCTATTTTTGATAGTTTAGCTTATGGAATTGAATCTCTTTTTTTTTTTTTTTGGACTTACGGTTAATTGTAAAAAATTAAAAAAAATAATTGGTGGTTGAATGTAGACCTAAAAAGAAAAGGTATCGATAAGTTAACGTTGTTGCGTCGCCGCGTCCGCGACACACACAGAGTACCTTAGTGTGTGTTTGTGTGTGTGTGCACATACACCAGCAGTACCACATGCCACATGACCAGTGACCACCACACACCGACCGCTCAATAAACTTCTTGAAATAATGATTTTTTTGTTTGTTTTGTGTTTAACGGCATTTCGACTTTAAGGTTATTTTAATGCCGAGAACAATTACTTTTGATTTAATAAACATAGTTTTCTTTCTAACACAAGTTAAATTATTTCATACATAACGGGAGTGAAGATAGGGATTCATACCTTTCCCGAGGGTATTAGTCAACATGCAATACTGACTGCACCACTGCAGTGTGCTGCAGCAGTGCACCTGCACCAGCACCACTCACCAGCACCAGTCACCACCACCGAAAAGTCTCCCGTATCGATAACGCTGTGTTTGACAATAAGACCACAAAACAACACTAACACTAATAATCTGTGGTCGTCAGTCAGTCGTGGTGGTGGTGGTTGTTGTTGGTGGTGGCGTTGCAAAAAAAATCTTAAAAATAATTATTTTTCTGATTTTTTTTTTAAATTTCAAACTTTACTCATCGACAAAAAAAACGATTATCCACAAAAATGTGAATTAATTACAAAGAAAAAAATAGGTATGTGTTGGTGGGGTAGGGAGCTTTAACTTTTTGCCCCACCCCACCTGGGCCCCGATTACTATTATTGTGATCTTGGATTTTGTTCATCATCATCACTTGCAATTCAATTCCTCTCAATATATTTCCAGCCTGTCCAGTCTTGTTCTTCGTGTTAACGACTCTGTCATGCATGCATGCACACGCTCCTCACACAAAAAAGAGACTCAGCCTCAGCAGACTCGGAACTCCAGGTTTAAAAGCTCAAATCGTTTCGATCATGCAAATGCACTTTACACTAGCATCATCAGTGAGTGAGTGAGTGAGTAGTATTTATGTTGGTGTAATAACATAAATTTTTGCTACCCGGGCCTGTCGTATTTGGGCCCCCGACAACACTGATATAACCCATTAACTTTCAAAATTCCAAAAAGCTCTAAAATTTTTCCTGAAACTAAGGATCTTTAATCATATTTATTTTCATTAAATTGATGATGATGATGATGACGATACTTTTAAAAATCCGCTTTCCTTTACGCACATAAAACAATAAAACATAACCTTAAAAACTCATCTTTTGTTATAAAATGTCAAATATTTTGTTGACTTTTTACTATTTTTTTTTTATTCCACCCCTCAAAATGCCGACCCTTGCCACCCAAAGCAGACTGCCCTTCAATCCCTCCGTTGCCACGCTGCTAGTTAGCATTTCAAATTTCCGTCCCTCTCCTTAATCCCCTTAATTCGTATTGTAATACCCCCTACACTGGATGTAGTTGTGTTGTACTGTGCACACTGGGGGTGCAACAACAGTTAACAGTAACAGTAACACTGCAACAACTGCAACAATCAACAGTGAGTAGTGTAAGTGTTCATACTCTATAGTTCTTGCTTGTCCAAACACACCATAACAGTTTTATTAAACAATTTATCTTGAATTGTGTCTGTTGGGCAGTGGGGCACTGTTGGTGTGGTGTATTCAATATTGGGATATTTTGATTTTTTTTTCTTATAAAAAGGAGTGATCGGACGTTAAACTGTTGACATTAAGTTTTAATTGAATTAAAAAAAATAATAAGGTTCTGATCTTTCTTTTTTTCACATAAAGTGTAATTTATTTCTATCTGAAGAATATTGAATAATTAAATTTAAACGTGTAACTCACTACTAGTTTTTTGAATAAACGCACAATGACTGTGCTAGCTGCTCTGTGCTGACTGGTTGCTGTGTCACTGCTCTGTTAAGTCTATAGATAGAGGAGGAGATACTATCTTCTTCCTCAATGGTTTGGGTTAAAAAAATGTCAACGTAAACGGAACGACTGGAATTCGAACATACCACGATTTTGAAGTCCAACTGATTATTGTCACTGCCTTCTCCTCACAGTGCTTCCCTTCCACTGACTCAAGTGGACTTCCCCATTAAAAACCCGACATAATTGACTGATAAAAAAAAATGTTGCACGCCGTTAGTGTCAGTGAGTGCGTAAACTGCAGTGTTGTGGTTGCAGTCTAGTCCAGTGAATTTGCTCAGTGGAAAGTGCACAAAAACAGCACACCCACCAGCACCACACCACCACTAACTACTCACTATACTGGATGATTCTGGCTTTTTGTGTGTGTGTTTGTGTTTGTTTGTTTTAAATCTGAAAATGGTACTTTTTGTTCAAATCAACTTGTAAATACAAACCTCCACTGCCTGTGGATTACCTGAACTCAGGAAAGGCTAATGGAGTAAACCCTGAAAGAAAATCTGGAGTTGGAGTCCCTAAGGCAGTCCGAAACTGTACTAAGCTCGGTTGCTCCTGCAGCCAACCTGGTGCCAAACTTTCCTTTGGAGTTCCACCGGCAAGACTAAGAGGGGGGGTACTGAGAAATGGGCAGAATCAGAGACCCCGTAAAAATTTTGCCCAGGCTTTGCGCCTTGGAGAGGCCACTTCACTGTCGCTGTTCCAGCGGCAGAACCAACACAGGGTGCATTTCCATCATCCATAGAGACTGATAGATGCCATTATCAGTCAATGCAACTAGACGTACATGCCTGGATACATTCACTGCATATTCTTCTACATGTTTGTAGCTTAGTTATACACTCAGACATGATGAATATTGTGTCAGAAATGCCCAAGTGAAGCAGTGCACCATCTTAATGTAAATATAAACAAAATTTTATAAGTATTTCTGTCACTCAGTTTATTTAAATTTAGTACATTACGTATATTAGAAATGTTAAAGAGTTAAATGTTTTTTCGGACTTTTATCCTCGTATTGTTTTTTTACATACGACGTTTCGGCCTAGTGACCCTCAGGCCTTCCTCAGGTGTTTTTTAATTGAATCCCTAGGTAATTACTGTCTTCTATAGTTGTTGTATATCGAACTTCATTTAATGTGACCAAATAACCCGTAGGTCTACTTAGGTAGGAGTATAAACCGCTATTTTCTGACAATTCTTACTTGGAACCGCAGAGATTTATTATCTGT
>JAUZSX010314295.1:0-12063 GCA_034780655.1 Idiosepius hallami | reverse complement strand
TATATGAGATCTCTGTTTATTAAATAAACCATACTCAGGGCATTAATGTCAGCTTAACCCATTTCAGCTCCAATATTCTTGGTATTTATAAATGTATAATGTAGTATTGTTAGTGCAACATAATATGTACCGCTGAGCTGGGTTAATATAGTATTTTCTAAAATGGAATTTATTTATATTTTCTCACTCTTTTCCTCTAAGATCAATCTGTTGAATGATTGTTGCTTGAATATACAGTTAGAGTGCTCAATATCGGTGATAGAGCTTGTATAGTAAAAAGTAATATATATATATATATATTATGTGTGTGTGTGTGAATGTGTTTTCGCCCATGGACATAGATAAAAATGTTTTATAGGAATATTATATCTCTCATTAATCTTTAAATTTTGTTTGTATATACTTGAATTAAAAATAGAACTAATTTCTTATTTCTTTCATTTCCTTTTTCTGCATGATTGATTTCTATTGTCTTTGATCCATCAAATCTGGTTTGTATTCATCTCACAATTATTCTCTGCTTTGTCTCCTTGACAATGTCCTCTTATGTAAATATTATTGCCAATATATTGAACTTTTTTTATTGTTTTTCTTGGCCTTTTAACTTAGTCTTTCTTTCTTGTTGAATATGAATTGTTTTTTTGTTTTTTTTTAAGGTCACATTTAATTGTTAGAACTTGAAATTTTCTAATTGAAATAAAAGCTTTGAAATTCAAGTTTGATTTTGGTTATGGTGTGGATGTTCGGTAGGTAGGCTCACGAGAGGGCTAGCAGACGCTTTTTGAAATAAAAACATATTTTTAATCATTTTTTTTTTTTAAATCCGTCAAAAATCAAGTTCTTGTTCAATTTTATAATTTTTTTTAAAATATTTCTGAAATATTTTTTTTTTTTTTTTTGTTGATTTTATTCTGGATACCTTTTTTTGGTTTTTATTTTATTTAATTTTTTTGTTAACGCGACCCTTACATAAAAAATATAGGAAAAATATAAATAATTATTGCGCACTGGAATCAATTTCCATATTTTAAGAACTTATTATGAATAATATTATTCCGTTTGAATTTTTCACAAAAAGGACCAAGCCGTCAGCGAGTGCTAGACTTTAAGGTCGAAATATTATGTATTAATTTGTGATTTTCGTAAAAAAACATTGTATTTAGAATTTTTCTTGTTTCATTTTAGATTCATACCAAATAAGACATGATTTTTTTTTATTATTTAATATCCAACGAGAAATTGTCATTAGTCTTTTGAAATTTTGTTCCTCTAGGTTAGGGAAGGTCCACTTAAGACAGTGGGATTTCGGAATTGTAGTCATTCCATATGTTCACATATGGACTAATACACTTAGGAAAAACACGAATCCCACATTCCCTCCAGCTATGGATTAAATAGTGCAAATATTCTCAGCATTAAAATAACCTATAAAGGCAGATGGGGCTCGTTAACTTAGTAGCTCATCCAAGTAAAGGGCAACATTGATTTCAAAAGCCCATAAAAGTCCTGGTAGAGGGCTGAGCAAAGGGCTAGCCACTCTTGTAAAAAACAAGTATGCTATGGAAACAGCAAATAATCTAATTTGCTGCCCAATGCACCACTAGGTGTAATGGTTGATGGTGGATAAAGGCTGATATGCCGTTAAACACAAACATATCCTTATGGCAAAAATTCTTTTATCATATTTATCATTGTTTAGAAAAAAATATTGAATTCAAATTTTCCTAAGCATATTTTAGTTTATAAAATACTCAGCCTTGGTCTGTGCATTACATGTTTTATTTATACATTCAACATATGAAAACTGATGTTAAGTGAATAATTGCATTTCTGATCATAATTCATTTCTGGTCATAATTGTGGAGATTCACACATTTATTGAAACTTAAGAAGTGATGAGTGAGACTGGAATGCCTAGAGGATTTATGCTTAAGTTCAATAAAGAAATATTTGATAGATTGTATATCTCTAGAGAAGACTGATGTATAGTAAGTGCATTGCTTTTTGCTATTAGTAGATATTTAACAAGGTTATATTCAGAAAGGTGAAAAGATATTTTGCAAATTTCCAATTCTATGCAAGAAAATCATTGTGCCAGTTCCAAAAAGACAATTGTTCAACTTAATCGCTGTTCTTAAAAATAGTAATGGATGCGTATTTCCTTCCCTGTTATTTGCTAAGAGATTCTGCCAGTTTCCTGCCATGCGCTTAACTTATTGTTTATCAGTGGCTACCCCACTTAGGGTTATTAATCTTATTTTATTTTTCCTCCACTTGTTTTTGGTTCATTTACATTTGCCATACTTAATTTACTTTTAAAAGTCTGAACTTATTGTCAAGGGCTTTCAATAAAAGAATGTTGCACTTAAAGGTTGGTTGAATGATTTGTATAAAAGAATGTTTTCTTTTGCATTTAGCGAATGAACTATTTAAGCTGTCTTCCATCCTCTCTGTTTTTCCTTATAGTTTTCCTCCCTTTAATAACTTCTTATTTTCCTGTTTTAATGCTGTTTTCTCTATCTCTATTTAATTATTTTGACCCTCTTTTTTTTTTTTGCTTTTCTCTCTTTGTTTCTATAGTCGTTCCATTTGTGTCCATAATTAGACAATTACACTTGGGAAAAGTTTGTATCCCCACATTCCTTACAGTTGTGGGTTATTCCATTTGTGTTCATAATTGTATTATTACCCTTCGGAAATCTATGAATCCCCTCATTCCCTCCAGCTATGGGTAAAATAGTGTACATTGTGTTATTCCAAAAACTACATGTAGGGGAAAAAAACATTGTTTTTGGCTAAAAAAAAGAGGTTGATATACCATAAAATAAAAAAAAAAAAAAAAACTCTTTCTGCATTCCTCATATTCAGTCTGTTTTTATAACCCCCTTTTTCTGTTTTTTTTCTGCTTCTTTTTTTTCTCAGTCTCTTTTTTTCCACACCCTCTTGTTTTTCTAATGTTAATTCTCTTCCCTTTTTTTATTATCTTCATCTTATCTTTATACTTTCATCTTCCAATTCTTTCTCTCTCTCACTTCCACTCTTGTCTTTTTGGTCAATATTATTTTATTAGTTTTGTAATTATGGGATATATTATCCATTTATGGGTCTACACTATGGTTTTAGTGAAACAACAATACACTTGTCAATGATGTGTGATGATTTCTTTTTTAGTTATAAACAAGTAGATTCATGTATTTATATTAATTACTTTTAATGATAAAAATAACATCAATTGGAACATGAGGATTTAATTTTAATTTCTTTACTTTTTGATAAAGATTTCTAATTAATAAGCTTATATGATAAGCAGTTTTTTTTTTGTTTGTCGGATATTTTTTAACAATAACTAATAGAATTTACTTATGGTCAAAATTGCATCCTAGTCCAAGAGGGTTCCTATTATTAACTAGTCCCAAAAGTTAAAGGGAGCATGTTAAGAATTCTTTGATTTGGAAGCTGGCTGAATGGTACTTTCACCAGATCCGAAAGCTTGCAAATTGATGGCAGAAAATTCTTGGAAAATGATGCTCTTTATTGATATATTATTAATATTATGTTGTCTCAAAAGTTCAAGAATTCTTTGATTCGAAGCTGGCTGAATGGTACTTTCACTAAATCCAAAAGCTTGCAGATTGATGGTAAAAAAGTTTCGTAAAATTACGGTCTTTCTTTATTTTGAGGAACAACTTTAATTACATGCCAAGTAAATTTTCTAAGTGTTTACAAAGTTTTGGGGCCACCTATTATTATATTTACTTGGTCGAGCGCAAACCCAAGTTAGGCAAAAGGCCATTTTTGCATACCTATTATATCCCTGGGCTTTTTTAATCAATGTTGCCCTTCACCTAGATGGGTTACTCTCCCAAATTAACAAGGCTCCATCTGCCCGAGGCAACTTAAGGTAAAGGCAATAGTTTTGACTGGGATTTGAACTCGTATAATACAATTCCAGAGCCCATGATTTTTTAAATATATATTTGTATGAGTGTTTTGATCTAAATTTTTTTTTTTCAATGTTAAGAAATGTCATTCAGTATTTTTGTTTAGTCAACTTAATCCTTTTACCTTTTTTTAACATAATATCAAATACAATATTTATCTCTGCAGAATCATTTAAGACGGTCTAGTAGCACAAACTATTAGAGTTTGTGCTCTGCAAGAGCTCGTCACCTCCAACCCAAATATTTTCAGACAGTATATGATTATTCTACACTCCTATTATTTTATTTATTTATTTTTTTTTTTTTTGTGTTGTGTGAAATTACTTATCACCACTTGCAGGTTTTGTATGATATCTGTGTAAATAATTGGTTGCCTTTCTCTCCTCATGGATATTTGCTGTAAGAATATGTTTGTTACAAAACTAAGTGCAAAGTTTTAACTCATACTAGACTTTATAGAAAAATTATTTTCTGGAATTTGGAAGAATACCCAAAGTTAATCACTCACTTTAAAAAATCTGAGTCTGGAATTAATGATATGAATTGGCTTTGTCTTAAATAATAATATTACTTTTTATCGTCATCACAACCATTACTACTACTTTATAAATAACACTATTAGCATATATAGGAGAGCAAATTATGATAATAACCAATCCCTCTTGACAAAACTTCTGCACACTCACTATGTTTCAGCATAGCTGATGTGAATGGCTGTTCTAATAATTAGTTTGTATAAAATCTTGAAAATTAATATCTGAAAAGGTTTTTTATGCTATTATATAAACCAACTAATCAGAGAGAAGTTTTGGTGCATTTTTTCTTTTATCTATAATCTGAGTAGAGTATGTTTTTCTGTGTGTGTTTCATGGTATCAACATAGATTTTGAATTGAACATTAACGAATGACTGATTCATTCTTTGGTATTCTAATTTAAAAACGTTTTAATTCTAGTGTCCTATTTTCATGTTTGTAATTTCAAGAAAGTTCTCTTATTCAGCATCAAGTTTTTTAGCAAATAAATATCATAAAGGCTGCAAAGGTGGAGAATTGGGAAAAGCTTGGGCTCTGGAATCGTATTATGCAACTTCAATTCACATTATTGTTCTGGCTACCTACAAAGGTTGATATTATATTTACTTAGTGGGCACCAACCCAAGTTTGGCACAACGCCATTTTTACATGCTCTTACCCAGGCTTTTTGCATTCCGTGTTACCCTTCAACCTAGATGAACTGCTCTCCTGAGTTAATGAGCCCCATCTGCCTGAGGCAGGTAAAGGTGAATACAATGGTTTTTGACTGGGATTTGAACTCTGGTACTACGATTCGAGAGCTCAAGCTTTTACCAATGCTCTAGCTACAAAAGTTAATATGCCCCAAAACAAAACTGTATTGTTTACCGTCCTGTTTTAGACCAGGACTGAAACTTATCTATTATAGTTTTTTTTCTTCTATAATCATCTCTCATTGCTATTTTTATTACTGATGAGTATCATATAGTAATAAAAAACTGAACAGTTAAGCATATGTAGATCAGATTGCTGTTTTGAGCTCTTGAACACATGCCATTCTTTTTCATATTATGCTTCTTACAAGTACTAATATCATTAACACCAGTAGTGATGATATTTTGTTGATCTGAAGTTCTACTGCCTCTAATAGTGTCGCTACTATTTAAAAAATATCAAGAAAGCAAAAATAGGATGGCTGGGCTGAAAGTTGTCAAAACTTCTTTGCTGGTCTTCAATAAGATGATGTAATCATTAAACTTGATATTTTTCTAAGGTGTATTTCAAGCTGGAAAAGCTTTAAAAAAATTGTGTTAATAGTGGAAAGAAAAAAATTCTTTAATGAAACAAAGTAATGTTTTCTGTATAACTCTTTCAGGAATCAGAGTGAATTTTTTTTTTCTTAGAACAAAAAAAAAACAAGAAAAGAACTTATTTGTTTTGTAAATCCAAATTTTATTTCTTTTCAGTCATTTAGGGTTTGGAAGAAAGATTGTTATTTACATTATTTACTGAACTTAAATTATTTGCCTCCATTTTCTAAGACTTTTTCATAGGTTTTTTATTTTCTAGTTATTTATGCTTTCTCATCAAACAATACATGTACAAAATGGTTTTGGCATTAAATAACTTGAAAAACGTTGACATGCTTTAAAAGAAACCCAACATTTCTATAGATTTTTGTTACTTTCCATCAACCATTACACCCAGTGGTACGTTGGGCAGCAAATTTGTTTATTTGCTGTTTCCGTAGCAAACTTGTTTTATGTGAAAGAGTTGCTAGCCCTATGCTCAATCAACTCTTACCCTGGAGGACCTTTTGTGGGCTTTTGAAATCAGTGTTGCCTTTATCTAGATGAGATACTCTCCTGAGTTAACAAGCCCCATCTGCCCGAGGCGGGTAAAGGTAGATGCAATGGTTTTGACTGGGTTTTGAACTCGCATAATTCGTTTCCATACTCTGGGCTTTTACCAAAACCCCACTTTGCCGTTCACATTTCTCCAGTTTTATAAATTAAATTACTATGTGGATAAAAAAGAAATTATTATCTGTATTAAATGACCCAAAAAGTGTCGTATGCCATAAAACAAAAACAAACAAATCTTATTTCTAAAGAAATAGCAACTATTTTTTGTATGGTGGGAGTTATTTGTAAATCTACTTATTACTTTTGAGATGGGTTAAATCAGTGGTTTTCAAACTTTTTTTGCCACCACCCACTTCACCATTAGACGAAAATGCCAGCGTCCCCTTCTTCCAATGAACACCGTAATGACGGTATATCTAGTCGAATATAGAGTGGAAGTATACTGGCATGAATGTCTATTTGCCACAATTAGGGAATGCTTAATTAAATCACCGTTTTTCCAACCTTTGTACCAACACTAATATCACATTTTACTGTAAATGCTCTAAAGCAATCTTGACAATTTTAATGCCCTATAACAGAGGCGTAGCCAGGGTATTTTGCGCCCAGGGGCAAACTATAAAATTAGCCCCCTCCTCTGTATTTTAACGCATTTTCTTTTACAATAAAACTATACCTTAGTGTATATCACTGATTGCAGTGAAACATAACTTTATAATGTTATGTCATCGGTAAAAACTGACCAAATGAAACTAGAAGACATATAATCATTGGGCAACCGTATCAGATGACGTCTGTCACACAGCCACTGCTGTGATCTTGCTTGTGTCCGGTTTTTTACCCTTGTTGTGAAAATTTTGTAAGCCTCATTTTGGCGCCCCTGCATCTTGGCGCCCGGGGACATCTAGCTACACCTCTGCCCTTTAATCTGAATACTTACCCGCCAGCGCCCCCTGTTACATCGCCCTCAATAGGGGGTGGTGCTGCCCATTTTGAAAACCACTGGGTTAAATAGGTCATACGGAGGCATTTTACTTTGCATAGATTATCAATTCTGGTTTTGAACATGCTAAACTTTGCATTGGGGAACATATCCATTTCTATTTGATTGATTTCATTGTCTATATAAATAATGAATGCAAAAGAGTAATGAATGTCATTTAATGAATAGATTAATTTCAATTGTGCCCAATCTCATTGACAATGTTCACTTGTTATACAAATTGAAATATTACAATTATTTCTTTAGAATGTTATTGAATTCTCCATAGGATTTATTCCATGATGAAATTTTATAAAGCAATTAATGTTAAAAAAAATGAAAAAAAGAAAAGAAAAATATATTTTCAATAAAACCCATTTAGTTTTCATTTATTCTTTGTCATTTATTTTCTTGTTAAAAGTCTTCAATTTTATGATGATTTTATTTTTCTAATTCCCTATTAACGATGAATGTGAAAAATTGTATGCTTTATTATTCAGAGTTGTTAAAGAAACCAGAAAATGCTTCAGACCGAGATAATAGTTCTAGTACATGAGCAATTATTTGCACAATTTGCTGTTGTTTTACTCAAAATAGCTAATTCTTTTCAGTATTCTTTTATTGTTTTTCTATGTAATGATTATTGCTTGTATTATTTTTTCTTTCTTTCTTTTTTTGGCTAAGAATAAGAGATCTTTTTCTTTTCTTTTTCTTAAGCAAATTCTCTTGCTTTCTTTGTAGGTTCTGACATAAAAAATTATTTTGTCATGATCATAATTCCCTCAGATATACTACATTTTTATGTTATTTATTTAGACTAGTTTATCAACTTATGTGAAATTAAAACGTCTTGTTTTAACAACCATATACACTGGTAATAATATTATTTACGGTTAGTATATTAAATCTACAAACATGTCAGCTGTTAAGTTATTTTTTGAATGGGATGTTAAAAGTATTATATAACCAGTGTTAGGAAATATTGAAATGAAAAGGCCTAGTAGTTTAGTTATAGCACTTCAGTTAAAATTTTTCAATAAGCTAACACTTTTTATTTTTGTCTACAAATAATTATATATTAAATCATTAGAAACTGTTTTACTTCATTCATGATGAAATATAAATTCATTTCTTTTCCAAATAATCTATATACTTATAAGAATCAGATCGTTGTATTTGTATGAGACCTCACATCCTGTAGCTGTTTATACATAGAACTCTTCAAACCATAAAAGTTATCTAAGAAAAAAAAAAGATTAAGAACACTGTTATTTGCATATGTGCGGTACGGTTTTCTATATCAGACACTTCCTTAAACACCTTGGATAAATAAATGCTTTAGAAATTAATTTAGCATAAAAAAGCAGTTGAAATGAATTTAGTAGAGAAAAGCGTTAAAAATGAATTTAGTAGAATTGAAGTAGAGAAAAGCATTAGAAATGAATTTAGTAGAGAAAAGCATTAGAAATGAATTTAGTAGAGAAAAGCATTAGAAATGAATTTAGTTGAGAAAAGCGTTAGAAATTAATTCAATATGTAAATCATTAAAACGAATTTAGTAAAAAACAAAGATTAACTGGATTCTGATATAATAGGGTTCTTGAAGTCCCCGGCACCCGGGCAAAGCCAGGCAATACTTCTAATATTAGTTTAAAAGTTAGTAGGATCTCAATTTGTATAATTTCAATTCCCAAAGTTCAAACTCTTGCAACAATAATTGTGCCTTGTGACATTATTGTAAATAAAAGTTTTTTGGGTTTTTTTTCTTTTCTTAAATAAATCTATTCAATTTATTTTCCTTTCATCCTATAAGATTGCAAGCCTTATTCTATTATTACTATCATCATCGTCATGTGTCATCACCTACTTTTTGTATATGCGAAAGTGCATGGGAAAACAAAAACAATTTTTTCTTTTCTTTTCAATTAATATGCTTGTTTTTATTTGCTGTACATTGTCATGAATAAATGTAGCATTTGTATTGTGGGACTATGTAACTTTTTTTTTTCTTCTTCTTTTACTGCCCTAGAAAATTACCGTCTACCTGCAAATTATGTAACTCTAAGATTGGTTATATCTTATACCCTTCTCAAGTTTCTTTATCCAGGCAACTAAAACATTTCTAAGAGTTATAAAAACAAAGTTATGATTTATATATTGCATCACTATTTTCTGAGTTAGTTAATTCTAAAGAGTAATTAAAAAAGCCTTGTGTGTTTTTGGTTTGTTTGTTTATGGCATATCAACCTTTTGTTGGTCATTTGATATCACAATCAGAAATATTGGTCCAAGGGTGGGTGACACTTAACTGTACCAGGGCCGAGGTGGCAAAGACCCTAGATAACCTTTTGGGGTGGAGCTTTGTGCATGACGCAGTTTGCCCATGACGCAGTTTGCCCATGTGGCGCTGCGGAGCAGACCCTTGCTCACCTGCCCACTTAGTGTGGCTTGCCCTAATGTGGACCTAAGGAATGCAACGGTTACCGCCTGCCGTTTCCTCTTTAGATGGAGCGGCACAATATGATGACGACGACAATCAGAAATTAGCTTAAAACTTGTCAACAAAAAAATATAAAAAGACTCTTTTTAACAAGAATAATAAAAGAGAAGTTAGCCTTCTGGATTGGAATTTAGCTGTTAACAGCACAATGAAAAAAAAATCATTACCAAGTTCTCAATAGATTTTAATTGTGACATTACACCTGAAGGTACAAATGAGAGAAAATATTTAGTATCCTGTTTGTAATGTTAAATTAATTTTCAATCTCTCAAATTTAAAGTATGGTTACTCTTCGCCCCATCCACAAAGTCACCATACTTAAAAAACAAAAACAAAAAAAAACTTCTATTTAAACCAGGTAGACATTCAGAAACCTTAAGATAAGGCTTAATTGTACACCTTTTTTTTGGGGGGGGTAGGGCTGTTGTCCTCACCTCAATGATTTGTTAGCATCAAAACATTTTGGCCTTCTTTAGGTGACCTTGTGGTATTTGGGAGGCTTCACAAAATTTAGAATTTAACCCTAACAAGAAGGTTCTAAGTTTGATCACCTGAATAAGGTTGAAGAATTTATTGGGTGAAAGTTGAATAATTGTTAAATTATAAAATAAAATGGACAACTTGAAATTGTAAACAGCCATTTAAAGAAAACATTTTGGCACAGGAAATAGTTTTAATAATTTTTACCTGATAAAGAGCGAATATAAAGGGAGGTATTTGATGATACTTGTGATTGTAATAATTATTTGTGACACTGGACGGATGTCAGGCAAGCAGATTAATATATAGATGATTGTGATAATAATTATGTGTGACACTGGATGGATGTCGGGCAAGCAGATTAATATATAGATGACTGTGATGATAATTATGTGTGACACTCGATGGATGTCGGGCAAGCAGATTAATATATAGATTTTTTCATTAAGTTGAACCTGAAATCTGGTTGTGGAAGCTAAAACTGTTAAATCAGAAGGACTTCTCCATAGTTTACTTGGATACTGTACTGACAATGGCACGTCATAGAATTGTCAACAACGTGGTTGAATTTGACTGTCTTCTGCCTTCGTCCCTGTGGACTCTTCAGGAGGACGATTGCATGTGACATCTTTTAACGTGGGGAGACTGATGCAACTGCAGCCACCACATGGCCCCTTGGCAGAGGGGGCCCTCGTTCCAAAGGCATGGAGAACCATGATGACTGGAGGCCATCTTCTTTTGCAGCCTTCATCTGCTTTCTGTGCCTTTGTGTTATTGTTGTCATCCGCCATTGAAGTCTTAAACTATTTAATCCATAGCTGAAAGGGAAGATGGAAACCATACCTTTCCCAAGGGTATTAGTTGACATGTAAACGTAGACTGAACAACTTGGGTTCAAACCCGCATACTACGGTTCCGAAGTCCGATTGCCTATCCAGTGGGCCACGTCAACCGTAATCTTAGGCTTTCAGCCTCAAAATGTTTACAAAAGTCTTTGACTAAAAGGCTTTGTCTTTTAAGTTTTACTTGAATGGTGTTCATTGTTATTATTATGGTATATCCGAGTTAAGTTAGAAAATGATTCAGGGGTATTTCTTATCTCTCTCCCTCTCAATTGTACATTTTCACCCCTCCCCGTGTCTTATCACCTCACTGCTTCTTTTTCTCTCTCCTGTTTGGATTTTCCATTTTTTTTTCTATGTCAGTCAATTTTTTTATCAAGTGATCTCTTACTGTATTTTTTTTTCTTTTTTTTGTACTCCTTTTTATCCCCTTCTCTTTTCCTGTCATACACACTCTCTTTACTTTCTCTTTCAAGTGTATTATTTACACTTGTTTTTGTTTTTTTAATATCTTTTACTTTTCTCTATCTTTTACTTCTTCACCTAAAGTTTTTCATATATATATATATATTTTCAGTTGTTAATCCCACATAATATTTACTCTTAACTGTACCCCATCTCCTCTGCTTTTGGGTTAAGATATGAAATGCTAGAATCATTCAGAACTTGAAGCTTGTATTTTGTTTGAATCTTAACCAATTGCAGCTGCCAAAAGCCAGTACCCCCTCTCAGTCTTTTGCACCATCTCAAACCCCCTTTTCTTTTGTATGCTCCTCCTTTATCAGTTCCAATGCCAGCATCCACTGGCAGCATCTAAGACAATTTTTCATTTCTTTCTCTTCCTCTTTTTTTCTTTCTCTTCCTCTTTTTTTCTTCCTCTTCGTCTTTTTTTTTTTCTTCTTCTTCGTCTTTTTTTTTTCTTCTTCTTCGTCTTTTTTT